>CAUYSK010028014.1:0-19962 GCA_963575035.1 Avahi laniger
TAGCTCTCTGGGAGGCTGAGGCGGGTGGATTGTTTGAGCTCAGGAGTTCGAAACCAGCCTGAGCAAGAGCGAGACCCCATCTCTATAAAAATAGAAAGAAATTAATTGGACAACTAAAAATATATAGAAAAAATTAGCCGGGCATGGTGGCGCATGCCTGTAGTCCCAGCTACTCGGGAGGCTGAGGCAGGAGGATCGCTTGAGCCCAGGAGTTTAAGGTTGCTGTGAGCTAGGATGACGCCACAGCACTCTAGCCCAGGCTGTCTCAAAAAAAAAAAAGCAGCCGGGTGCAGTGGCCCAGACCTGTAATCCTAGCACTTTGGGAGGCCCAGGCGGAAGGATTGTTTGAGCTCAGGAGTTCAAGACCAGCCTGAGCAAGAGTGAGACCCCCGTCTCTACTAAAAATAGAAAAAAATAGCCGGGCACGGTGGCGCGTGCCTGTAGTTCCAGCTACCTGGAAGGCTGAGCCAGGTGGATCACTTGAGCCCAGGAGTTTGAGGTTGCTGTGAGCTAGGCTGATGCCACGGCACTCTAGCCCGGGCAACAGAGTGAGACTGTCTCAAAAAAAAAAAAAAAAGCGATTTTGTGCTTAGTTAACGTTTTTTTAAATGCAAGATACCCCTTTTTATAAAACCCTTATTTCTGGCTTTTTAAAGGAAAAAAACTCAGGAGCTCTGGCACCCTGGGCTCCCATTCCTGCGTGGGGCTGCTTCCCCCAGCTTGGTTTGGGCTGCCCCCACCCCCACCGGCCCACTGCACCCTGGGCATCACCTGCCGTCCTCAGGGAGAGGTTGTTTGTCAAATGAGTGAGGTGGTGCTGTGGTCGCCACCCTCTGCTTGTTCTGGATGTTTTCACAGGGTTAATGTGACATTGTGCACATTGTTCATTCAATAAATACTGTTCTGGCCAATTGGTCTCTCCTCTTTAGA
Source organism: Avahi laniger (assembly GCA_963575035.1). Taxonomy (NCBI): domain Eukaryota; kingdom Metazoa; phylum Chordata; class Mammalia; order Primates; family Indriidae; genus Avahi; species Avahi laniger. Next base: position 931 of record CAUYSK010028014.1, read on the forward strand.
ATGAGAACCCTCTGCTCTCCTGGAACTTTCATTCTAAAGAGAGAGACCAATGACAAAAGCAATTCAAGGTTTACTACAAGAAGGTAAGTGATTTGGAGAAGAAATGGATGCAAGGGGCGCACAGGTGACAGTAGAGCTTTGTTAGGTGGGGATTTGGGCACCTAGTGGGTGCTCATCGTGAAGGAATGAGAACAGGAGGAGCACCTGGAACATTCCCTGTCCCGGGAGAAGCTCTGGGAGCAGAACAAACGAGTTGAGCACTGGAGTACAGCAGAAAGGGGGCTCAAGGAGGAGGCAGGTGGGCCTTGCTGGAGGGTGGCACTCTGCAGCCTTGGAAAGGAGGTGGGGAGGGGGCGGTGTAGACAGTGGTCAGGGAAGGCTACTTGAGAAGGTGACAGAGGAGCAAAGACACAGAGCAGGGAAGGGAGCTGTGTAGGTATCTGGGAATGGTATTTCCAGCAGAGGGAACAGCCAGTGCAAAGGCCCTGAGGCTCAGGGAGGTAAAGGCTTACCCAAGATCACAAAGTCAGCACCTCTGTGCTGCACTCCCCCAGGGAGGTAAGCCACAGTCCTGCCAGGCACATGGGGTGGGGAGGACAAGGCTAGGATGCAAGGCCAAGGTCGGGTTCTCTTTCCTTCCTCTGAAAGCCAGTGGCCGCACTGGCCTATCCCATCTGTATTGTGCAGCCTCTTGCAAGGGCAGGGACTGCTGGGCCCTGGGGTGGAGAGAGGAATGCAGCAGACTGGGAGTGCCCTATGGGTCCCATGCAGCCCCTATGCCAGCCTCTGGGCCAGCCCCTTGGTCTTGCTGGGCCCGGGACCCTGATTGTGTCCAGTGGCATCAGCCTGGCCTGGGGGAGGCAAGGACAGGGGCTGTGCCTCCCCGGGGGCACACAGGGCTGCCTGGGCTGCCACACCCCGGCCCTCTTACCTGTCCTTAGGAAAGGCAGTGATGCTTTCTGTCCAGTGGTGAATAAAGTGATCCAGAAAAATCACAATTGTCCACAAGAGACTGATAAGTACAGAGCTGCTAATAGGTGGGCCATGCTCCTGGCAGCCTGCCCAGGGGGCCCCTTGAACACCAGCAGCTGTGCTGAAGCCTCCTCACTGGCCCACACCTCACAGGCTACCCTCAGCCCTAGACGGCGGCCAGGGTCTCCAAGCGTGGACGGCTGTGTCCCAGGCACGGGCACTGTGGGCAGGGGGAGTGGGGAGTGGACACAACTTAGCATCAGAGGACCTGAGCACAGCACTGTGTCCAGGGAGGTGCAGGCAGGCGTGGTGTCCTCCTGGTGGGTTAGGCCCTGCAGGGAGGGTCCCATTCAGGTGGCTCAGTAGGTCTCAGCTGCCACCACAGCCCAGTCCCTAGAGGAGACAGCATTGGTGGCCTTCAAGGGGGGGGGCTTCCCAAACACCTGGAAAGTCCAGAAGTCTCTGCTCCCCTCTTAGACACCCTCCAGAGAGCCCTGGGCCCCAGCCTCACCGGGGTCCCTAGCCCCAACTAAGGAGCCTGGCTGGCTGCTGGGGTGGCCCCTGCTCGCCCCACCGCTGGCCTCCCCACGTTCTGGCCCCCAGGCACTGCAGAGGACATACTGGACACCCCGTGGGGGCCCATGAATGAGGAGGGTGCATTTACCCAAATGTTGCCCACTGGGGGTGGTCTAGAGAGGCTGTGCTTTAGGGTGGGGGCTGTCTTGTCCTCTGGGGTTCCTTATGCCTCAGGGTGGTCCCCCCTCAGCCCCAAGCCAGCCTCGCTCAGCCAGCTCGGGTCCCTCCCCTCTGCTGGCCCATGGACCCTAATCTGTCCCAGAGGCCTGTCCTGTGGGTCCCTTGGAGACTCATCCCTTCCACCCACTCGAGCCAGGCCCTTAGGACTTAGAATGGACCCCACAGAGCAGCAGCAAATCTGGCTGGTGATTTAGCATTTTAATCGAGGTCTCATATCTGTACTCATCACCCACAACAGATGGGGAGGCTCAAGGGGGTTCCACCTTCTCTCCTGGACACACACCCCTCTGCCCGTCCCCAGCCTCCTGTCCCTTCTTCCTCAGGTTCCCAGGCCTTAAGTGGGTTGGGTTTTTAATTTTTTTTCCTGCAGCTACAAATCAGGAAACCAGGTCCTAAAACAACGTTAGGTAAGTAGGTGGGCCGGAACCCGCAGCCTCAGAGCTTCCCCCACCCCATTTCTCTCTCTCTCTTTCTCTTCTCCTCCTTCCCCTCCCCCTCCCTGAGGAAAGAAATTCCAGCAGGTGCCTCCGGCTGGGCCCCTGGGAGCTGCACCAGCTCTGGCCCACATGTGCCCATATCCCTGACTGGGGGCCCAGCCCTGGGGTCTGGAGCGGCTTTGGGCCTAGTGACCTCTCCCTGAAGCTGCCCAGGGAACAGTAGTTGCCCTGGTGGTGACAGTGGCGGCTAGTGACCATCACGGCCCACCTGTAGATCTACCCAGGGTGGGTCTGGCTGCTTAAAGACAGGGGCAAAGTAAGGGTAGAAGTGGGGGCCCTGCCTGCCTCGCCCCACAACACCACTGTCTCCAGACCTGCCCCAGGACACCTGCCTCCAACATGGGAACTCTCTGAGTGGGGTCCAGGTGAGAGGTTTGGGCATCCCGCTGAGGAGCTTCCCTGTGGGCCTCAGCAGGTCCCTTGCCCCTCTGAACCTCACCTTCTTCTGTAAAAGGGGCAGAACAGAACGCTGAGGGAGAAACCGTGCAGGGGACGTTGGCAGCTGTGGGCTCACCCTGCCTCCATAGGTCTTGCGGGGAGGGCTGGGGTCTGTGCCTGAAAGGAGGGCTGTGCCGGGTCTAGCTGTGGGCCCTTGCTCTGGAGGGCATCTGGGGTCTCACGAGGCCCCCGCACTATTTCATGGCTGTGTAGGTGGCCTGGGGTTGGGGGGACCCATTGCTGTGTCAGGGAAGTCCTGGGGTACTGGATGCCGCAGGCCTGGGCTCACGCTCCTATCGCTTCGGTCACAGAAGACTGATTTGCGAGTCTCTGTAGGGCTCAAGTGTCCTGTGTCTGGCACTTAGAGGATGCCAGGACTTCGTCCTTCCCGCTTCCCGCTTCCCGCTTGCCACCTGGTTTCAGCTAGGACTTTAGAGACAAGACCTGGACCTGTGTCTGGGGGAGAGTGGGGACCCTCAGGGCAGGGGGTTAGGCTGAACCAGGGGGAGCCCAGGGAGTGGGGGGCCCTCCCCCCCTTCTCCCTCCAACCCAAGACAGAGGCCAAACCCACAACCTGCCCCTTTGGCCGCCTCCCCTCTGCCACAGGTTCAAAGGTCTCCGTTGCTCTGGCAGGGGGCCTTTTTCTGCCCCCTCCTTTTCTGATGCCACTGCCTTCCCCTCTCCCTCTCTGTGTCCTTTCCTAGTGCTCTTGAAAAGTAATCATAATCATAATAATTAATAACAACAGAGCCCACGGCAGGCCTGAGGCAGCTCTTAAAGAGGCAGTGCCCCATTTTCTCCTGGCAGAGCAGCAGGACCTGGTGGCTCTGAGAGGCGCCTGTGCCTTTGTTCCTGCATCCCGCCCTCTGTCTGGGGTTGCAGGGTGGTGTTGGGGTGAGCATTTTTGCCTGCTTTCTCCATCGGGCACTGGGCTTCTCATATTTTAATTGAACTGTCTTTTCTTAGAGATAGATGCTTTCACCACATCCAGCTGCTCGTGTGTATTGGGAAACCCGCCTGTAATACCGTCGCTAAATTAAAAGACGAAGCAGCTGGACCGATTAAACGGGGAGGGAGCGATGGACAGAGCAGGCAGGGAGGGGACACTGGTAACAGCACCCTCTCCCTCCCTCCCTCCCTCCCCCCCTTTAAATAATGTTTCTGGTAATGCATTTTGGAGAATGTGAAAAAAAATAAAAAAGCTGTAGAAATGTTAATGATATCCACAGGACACTCAGCAGGAAATGAGAGTGATCTGGGACTAATAAAAGCAGAAATGTAATTTGTGCAGATATACGAGGCAGCCTTCAGAGTGGTCCTGGGTTTGCACATTCTGGGCTCATAAACACCGCAGGGGAGGGCAGGAGGGAGCAGGCCCCCGGCCTCAGCCTGGGGCAGCCAGGGCAGCGGGTCACTGCTTGGGCTGGCCGTCTGGCCAGCGCCCTTCTCACCCTTCTTGGTGGAGGTCGGGACAGGAGGCGCCGGGCTGCCCACTTGGCAGGGAGCCGCCAGGCCGGAACCTAGTGCGTCTCTAGGTCCTCTGGGTCAATGTTGCAGCAGGCATCTCCTGTGACGTTTTACCCAGGCCGCTGGGGGGCACTGAAGTGGGTCAGGAGGGCCAGCGCTTCTCCTGAAAAAGGACGCCTTTGAGCAATCCAGGGAGGGAAGGAAGGAGGCTTCGACAAGCCTGGTGGGCAGGGGCTGGATGTGGGACGCTGCAGCTGGGTGGCTTCCTTCCCTGGATCAGGGCGAGCTGATCCCCAGGGCAGGGGAGGGCTTTGCTAATGGTTCCTGGGGCTGCCTGGCTGCCCTGGTCTTGCCCTGCTCAGATGGATGGAGGCCCTCCTCTGTCCCCTGCCCTGGCTCGGTCCCCAGACCCTGAATGAGGAAGGGCCAAAGAAGAGAGGTGAGCTGGACCTCCCTCCAGGGGCCACCTCGCCCTCTCTCCCCCACTCCGCATCTCTGCCTCTTCCCGTTTCTCTCCATCTCTGCCGCCTCCTCTCACATCTGCGTCTTCTCTGCCTCTTTCTCCCTCGCTTTATTCCTTCCTCACCCTCGCACAATCCTAGAACCGTTGTAGCCTGAGGCAGACCACCCCTTCCTCTTTGGGCATTTGAGAACAAGAACTGGAAAGTCCTGTGTCCCCTCCTGGGGGCCTGGGCCGTGCAGGCTGAGCCCTCCTCTTCCTGCCTCTGGGCCAGCGTGGTTCTGGGTAAATCCCAAGAACTCTGGGACTCGACCAGTGGCCAGCCAGCCTCTCCACAGGACTCCTCTGAAACCCGGGAAGCTCCTCTCCCTGCCATCCCTCCTCTGAAGGTCTTCCGGGGTGACCAGGCCAGCCAGTGAGGAGAACCTTTAGCCTGGATGCCTAGGGTCTGCCTGTGTTGTAAATCCAGTTGCTCTGCCCTGCAAGGTCCCACCACACCACCCTGGGTCGTTTCCTGACCCAGGATCCTGCTGTGGGGCAGGTTAGAGCCCACCCGGGCCCCAGCCCCTACAATCATAACCAGATGGGCTCTTGGGTGCGGCCTGCCCTGGCCCTGACCTGTGGAGGTGGGGAGGGGCCCAGCCAGGAGGGACAGGGCTGCGTCACCCCAGTGCAGGAGGAGCCTGGCTGGTGTGCTCTCTGGTGGCTATGGGACTGCAGCTCTGTCGCACATTAGTATGCGCGCCCTCACTTTGGGCCACGTAATCTGTTTATGCACCTATGATATCAAAAACAGGAGGCAGGTGCTGCCGTCCTGCGTTCCTGGGAGTCAGAGGAGGGACATTTTATGTCTACAGTGACTTGGCAGCCCCTAATCGACGTCTGCTAGAAGGAACAGACAGATTCCAGATGGCATGGCAGTGGCAGAGGAGGTGCGTGTGCGTGTGAGTGCATGCACATGTGCGTGTACCCGCCTCTGTGTGTGCGTGCTCTCAGCAGGCCTCGGTGAGCGGCCTCCCGGCCTCTCCCAGAGCAGGGCAGACCCTCTTCAGTCCCCGGCATGGCTGGGTCACGCTTGAACACAGCCACACAGGGACTAGATTACGGGATCCAGCAGGCCCCAGGGGACAGGGAAGCGGGAATTGCTCTGCTAAATGATTCTGAGCCGTCAGGAAGGGCTGGGAGGGGTGGGTGGGGGAGGGAGGGAGGGGCGGGCCAGGAGGAGGGGTGGGTGGCAGCTCCCCAGTGACCTGGTGCCGGGCAGCTGGTTTTGCACCTCCTGCACCGGTGGTCATCTTTGGTGAGGTTCAGCTGCAGGCCTTGTGGGAGCGGGAATTACAGTGCACACCTCCCTGACACAGAAGTTGTCGATATGTGCGCAGCGGTGGGGCGGGGGAGGCGGGTGGGAGGTGCTTTCTCAGGCAAAAGGAAGTGGCCCGTCTGAATTGCTCTCCCTCTGCCCCCTCCCTGCTCGCCCTCCCTTTTTCTTTTCACAGATAACCAGCCCGAGTCATGCAGTCTTTTCGAGAAAGGTGTGGTTTCCATGGCAAACAACAGAACTACCAGCAGACCTCGCAGGAAACATCACGCCTGGAGAATTACAGGCAGCCGAGTCAGGCCGGCCTGAGCTGCGACCGGCAGCGGCTGCTCGCCAAGGACTATTATAACCCCCAGCCTTACCCAGGCTACGAGGGTGGTGCCGGCACGCCCTCCAGCACGGCAGCCGCAGTGGCCGCGGAGAAGTACCATCGAGGCAGCAAGGCCCTGCCCGCACAGCAGGCCCTGCAGGGGAGGCCGGCTTTCCCCGGCTACAGCGTGCAGGACAGCAGCCCCTACACGGGCCGCTACTCTGGAGAGGAGAGCCTACAGGCTTGGGGGGCCCCACAGCCCCCGCCCCCCCAGCCGCAGCCCCTGTCAGGGGGGGTGGGCAAGTATGAGGAGAACTTGATGAAAAAGACGGCGGTGCCCCCCGGCAGGCAGTACCCGGAGCAGGGCGCCCAGGTGCCCTTTCGGACGCACTCCCTGCACGTGCAGCAGCCGCCCCCGCCCCCGCCACAGCAGCTGCCGCAGCCCCAGCAGCCCCTGGCGTACCCCAAACTCCAGAGACAGAAACTGCAAAACGACATTGCCTCCCCTCTGCCCTTTCCCCAAGGCGGCCACTTCCCCCAGCACTCCCAGTCCTTCCCCACCTCCTCCACCTACTCGTCTGGCCAGGGCGGCGGGCAGGGGGCCCACTCCTACAAGAGCTGCACAGCGCCGTCCGCCCAGCCCCACGACAGGCCACTGACCGCCAGCGCCAGCCTGGCCCCGGGGCAGCGGGTCCAGAACCTTCATGCCTACCAGTCGGGCCGACTCAGCTACGACCAGCAGCAGCAGCAGGCCCTTCAGAGCCGGCACCATGCCCAGGAAACCCTGCATTACCAAAACCTCGCCAAGTATCAGCACTACGGGCAGCAAGGCCAGGGCTACTGCCAGCCGGACGCAGCCGTCCGGACCCCGGAGCAGTACTACCAGACCTTCAGCCCGAGCTCCGGCCACTCGCCCGCTCGCTCCGTAGGCCGCTCGCCTTCCTATAGCTCTACGCCGTCCCCGCTGATGCCAAACCTGGAGAGCTTCCCCTACGGCCAGCAGCCGCTCAGCACTGGCGCTTTCCCCGCGGGCATTGCCGACCACAGCCACTTCATGCCTCTGCTCAACCCCTCCCCGACGGACGCCACCAGTTCTGTGGACACCCAGGCGGGCAACTGCAAGTCCCTGCAGAAGGACAAGCTGCCGGAGAACCTGCTGTCGGACCTCAGCCTGCAGAGCCTCACTGCGCTGACCTCGCAGGTGGAGAACATCTCCAACACCGTCCAGCAGCTGCTGCTCTCCAAGGCTGCTGTGCCACAGAAGAAAGGTGTCAAGAACCTTGTGTCCAGGACACCGGAGCAGCACAAAAGCCAGCACTGCAGCCCGGAAGGCAGCGGCTACTCGGCCGAGCCAGCGGGCACTCCGCTGTCGGAGCCGCTGAGCAGCACGCCACAGTCCACGCACGCTGAGCCGCAGGAAGCCGACTACCTGAGTGGCTCCGAGGACCCGCTGGAGCGCAGCTTCCTCTACTGCAGCCAGGCCCGCGGCAGCCCCGCCAGAGTCAACAGCAACTCGAAGGCCAAGCCCGAGTCCGTGTCTACCTGTTCTGTGACCTCGCCTGACGACATGTCCACAAAATCTGATGACTCCTTCCAGAGCCTCCACAGCAGTCTGCCACTCGACAGCTTCTCCAAGTTCGTGGCAGGTGAGCGGGACTGCCCGCGGCTGCTGCTCAGCGCCCTGGCCCAGGAGGACCTGGCCTCCGAGATCCTGGGGCTGCAGGAAGCCATCGGCGAGAAGGCTGACAAGGCCTGGGCCGAGGCACCCGGCCTGGCCAAGGATGCCAACAAGCCGCCCTTCCCACTGGAGAACCACAGCGCCTGCCTGGACTCCGTGGCCAAGAATGCATGGCCGAGGGCTGGGGAGCCGGAGGCCCTGCCCGACTCCCTGCAGCTGGACAAGGGCGGCAACACCAAGGACTTCAGCCCGGGGCTGTTTGAAGACCCTTCTGTGGCCTTCGCCACCCCCGACCCCAAGAAGACAACTGGTCCACTCTCCTTTGGCACCAAGCCCACCCTTGGGGCAGCTGCTGCAGACCCCACCGCAGCAGCTTTCGACTGCTTCCCAGACACAACCGCCGCCACCGCGGCAGACAGTGCCAACCCCTTTGCCTGGCCAGAGGAAAACCTGGGGGATGCTTGTCCCCGGTGGGGACTGCACCCCGGTGAGCTCACCAAGGGCCTGGAGCAGGGCGGGAAGGCCTCCGACAGTGTCGGCAAAGGGGATGCCCATGAGGCCTCTGCCTGCCTGGGCTTCCAGGAGGAAGAGCCTCCTGGGGAGAAGGGGGCCTCGTTGCCCGGGGACTTCAAGCAGGAGGAGGCGGGTGGGGTGAAGGAGGAGGTGGGCGGGCTGCTGCAGTGCCCCGAGGTGAGCAAGGCAGACAGGTGGCTGGAGGACAGCCGGCACTGCTGCTCTACCGCTGACTTTGGGGACCTCCCGCTGCTGCCGCCCACTGGCAGGAAGGAGGACCTGGAGGCGGAGGAGGAGTACTCCTCCCTGTGCGAGCTCCTGGGCAGCCCCGAGCAGAGGCCCAGCATGCAGGACCCGCTCTCGCCCAAGGCCCCGCTCATCTGCACCAAGGAGGAAGTGGAGGAGGTGCTGGACTCCAAGGCCGGCTGGGGCTCACCATGCCACCTCTCTGGGGAGTCCGTCATCCTGCTGGGTCCTACCGTGGGTGCCGAGTCGAAGGTCCAGAGCTGGTTTGAGTCCTCTCTGTCCCACATGAAGTCAGGTGAAGACGGGCCCGATGTGGAGCGGGCCCCAGGGGACTCTGCCACCTCGGATGCCTCCCTGGCCCAGAAACTGAACAAGCCTGCTGTGCCCGAGGCACCCATCCCGAAGAAAGAGCCCGTGCCGCGGGGCAAAAGCTTACGGAGTCGACGGGTGCACCGGGGGCTGCCCGAGGCCGAGGACTCCCCATGCAGGGCACCGGCACTGCCCAAAGACCTCTTGCTCCCCGAGTCCTGCACAGGGCCCCCACAGGGACAGATGGAAGGGGCCGGGGCCCCGGGCCGGGGGGCCTCGGAAGGGCTGCCCAGGATGTGTACCCGCTCCCTCACAGCCCTGAGCGAGCCCCGCACGCCTGGGCCCCCAGGCCTGACCACCACCCCGGCGCCCCCAGACAAACTGGGGGGCAAGCAGCGAGCCGCCTTCAAGTCTGGCAAGCGGGTGGGGAAGCCCTCGCCCAAGGCCGCGTCCAGCCCCAGCAACCCGGCCGCTCTGCCAGTGGCCTCCGACAGCAGCCCCATGGGCTCCAAGACCAAGGACGTGGACTCGCCAGGCGTGCCCGGCAAGGACCAGCGCTCCATGATCCTTCGGTCCCGCACCAAAAGCCAGGAGGTCTTCCACACCAAGCGGCGGCGGCCCTCCGAGAGCCGGCTCCCCAACTGCCGCGCCACCAAGAAGCTCCTTGCCAACAACCACCTGCCTGCCACGTTCAAGGTCTCCAGCAGCCCCCAGAAGGAGGGCAGGGTGAGCCAGCGGGTGAGGGTCCCCAAGCCTGGCACAGGCAGCAAGATCTCCGACCGGCCCCTCCACGCGCTGAAGAGGAAGGCGGCCTTCATGGCGCCCGTCCCCACCAAGAAGCGGAACCTGGTCTTACGGAGCCGCAGCAGCAGCAGCAGCGCCAGCACCAGCGGCAACGCCGGGGACGGGAAGGAGGAGAGGCCTGAGGGCTCCCCCACGCTTTTCAAGAGGATGTCTTCCCCCAAGAAAGCCAAGCCCTCCAAGGGCAACGGTGATCCCACCACGAAGCCCCCGCCCCCGGAGACCCCCGACGCCTGCATCAAGCTCGCCTCGCGGGCGGCCTTCCAGGGGGCCATGAAGACCAAGGTGCTGCCACCGCGGAAAGGCCGGGGCCTGAAGCTGGAAGCCATCGTGCAGAAGATCACCTCTCCCAGCCTGAAGAAGTTCACGTACAAGGCGCCAGGGGCCTCTCCTGGTAATCCTCTGAGCCCGTCCCTCCATGAGAAAGACCGCGGGCTCAAGGGTACTGGGGGCAGCCCGGTGGCGGCAGAAGAAAGTCTCTTAAACGTGGGCACTGGGCAGAAGCTCCCAGCAGCTTCAGGGACAGACCCGTTATGCAGAAATCCGACCAACAGATCCTTAAAAGGCAAACTAATGAACAGTAAGAAACTGTCCTCAACTGACTGTTTCAAAGCTGAGGTCTTCACGTCCCTGGAGGCCCTGCCAGCCGGGGGGACCACCCTGGCACCCAAGAAGAGAAGCCGGAAAGGCCGAGCTGGAGCCCTCGGACTCTCCAAAGGCCCACTGGAGAAGCGGCCGTATCTTGGCCCGTCCTTGCTTCTGAGTCCCCGAGAAAGGGCCAGCAGCACGCAGGGCAGTGGTGAGGACAGCTCTGGTGGAGGAGGCAAAAAGCCAAAGACGGAGGAGCTGGGCCTGGCCTCCCAGCCCCCTGAGGGTCGGCCCTGCCAGCCCCAGACGAGGGCACAGAAGCAGCCAGGCCACACCAACTACAGCAGCTATTCCAAGCGGAAGCGCCTCACTCGGGGCCGGGCCAAGAACACCACCTCCTCACCCTGTAAGGGGCGTACCAAGCGGCGGCGGCAGCAGCAGGTGCTGCCCCTGGATCCTGCGGAGCCTGAAATCCGCCTCAAGTACATTTCCTCTTGCAAACGGCTGAGGGCAGACAGCCGGACCCCGGCCTTCTCGCCCTTTGTGCGGGTGGAGAAGCGAGATGCATTCACCACCATATGCACTGTTGTCAACTCCCCTGGGGACGAACCCAAGCCCCACAGGAAGCCTGCCTCCTCTGCCTCCTCCTCCTCCTCCTCCTCATTCTCCCTGGATGCGGCCGGGGCCTCCCCAGCCACACTCCCTGGAGGCTCTGTCCTGCAGCCACGGCCCTCCCTGCCCCTCTCCTCCACAATGCACCTGGGACCTGTGGTTTCCAAGGCCCTGAGTACCTCTTGCCTTGTTTGCTGCCTCTGCCAAAACCCGGCCAACTTCAAGGACCTTGGGGACCTTTGTGGTCCCTACTATCCAGAACACTGCCTCCCCAAAAAGAAGCCAAAACTCAAGGAGAAGGTGCGACCAGAGAGCACCTGTGAGGAGGCCTCACTGCCCCTCGAGAGAACACTCAAAGGCCTCGAGTGTGCAGCTGCCGCCACCACCGGGAAGCCCTCCAGGCCTGACGTCCTAGCTGATCCGGCCAAGCAGGGCTCACTGCGCACCAGTGCCCGGGGCCTGTCCCGACGGCTGCAGAGTTGCTACTGCTGTGATGGTCGGGGTGACGGGGGCGAGGAGGCAGCCCCAGTCGACAAGAGCCGCAAGCATGAATGCAGCAAGGAGGCCCCAGCAGAGCCTGGCGGGGACACCCAGGAGCACTGGGTGCACGAGGCCTGCGCCGTGTGGACCAGCGGGGTCTACCTGGTGGCCGGAAAGCTCTTTGGGCTGCAGGAGGCCATGAAGGTAGCCATGGACATGGTAAGAGGCCAGCCCTGCCCGGGTGGGGAGCGTGGGGGTCCCGAGCACAGGCAGTCGGGGAGCCCCTTGGCTCTCCGTGCTACAGTGTGGGCTGAACATGCTTGCGTCACAGAGTGCAGCCTGCAGACTCCAGAGCCCCTCTGGGGAGCACGGCAGGGCGTCGGGGCGGGTGGTGTTAAGGCACACCTCAGGCTGGGGCAGGGCGAGTTTTTCCACCCCGTCCCAGGAGACTTCCTGCCACAGCCCCTACACCCAGCCCGGGCCACCCCCACACCCGCCTGGCACCTTCCGGCTCTAGTGCCCCTAGACCCACTGGCCGCTCCAGCTGTCAGCCGAGACGCTGAGGCCCAGAGGAAGCAGGCCTTCCGGAACCAAGTGTCAGGGGGGCCCAGGCGGCCCGCAAAAGCAAGTTGCCCACCCCCATGCCTGTCTCCTGCGCCTCTTGGATGGAGCTGGGGCTCAGGGGAAGAGCCTCGGAAGCGTTTAACACGTGGTTGGAACAGGGGACCTGGGCACAGGGCCCTCCGCTCCGCAGGACAGCCCAGGTCACGTGGCCAAAATGGGCAGGGCAGGCAGAGTGGCCCCGGAACCTCTGACCCTCCGTCTGAAAGCGAGCTCCAGGGAGCCATGGTCGCCGAGCGAGCGTCTGTGAACAAGAACTCTGGGCTGCGTCACGCGTGCTGTGTGACTCGGGCTTGTGACTTAACCCCTCCGTTCCCTCCCGGCTAGAGTGGGTGTGAGAGTGCCCACCGTGGAGGGATCACGAGGGTTACATGAGTTGCTGCCCATAAAGCTGGCGGAGCCCTCAGGCCATGCTCAGTGCTCTGGGTTTGGTCGCAGCGGGGGCAGTCCTAGCAGCGTCACCACCTCAGAGTGCTGCGGGCCTCTCGCTCGCTCAGTCCCCACCTGCCTCATGGCAGGCGGCAGGAGGTGCCAGGCCCTGGGTGGTGGGCCAGCCTCGCCCCGCGCCTGTGCTCCTGGCCACGCGCTCAGGCCCCCGTTGCCCCCGCCCAGGCTTCTGGGGAGCAGCGCTCCGGGCACTGTGCAGGGGCGGCGGGCTGTCACCGCAGGCACCCGCCCTCCACAGCCCCTGCCCCATCCCGCCCCCTCCAGTGCCCCTTGCTCTCACCTGCCAAGGGGCAGCCCCGGGGGGCCGCGGGGCTGGGGCTCAGGAGGCTGCAGAGGCCCCAGACGTTCGCTGCCTGCCCTTGAGCTATTCAGTGACCCTCCCTGGAGTAGCCCCAGTCCGGAGCCTTTGCCCCTGACCCCGTCTGCCTCCCTGCTGCCCACTGCTCCTTCCTGGAGCCCCTGCAGCCACCCTGACCTGCCCCCGCCCCCGACAGCCAGCCGCGATGTCACACCTGGGGCTGCTGCGGAAGCTGCCCGTGAGGCCGGCTGGAGGCCCTCCACGCCTGGCTGTGCTGCCCCTGCTCACTCCCAGGCGGGGCGGCCTCCTCCCCACCAAGGAAGGCCCGGCCCAACAGGATATGCACAGCGTCCCAGTGCCAGGCCCCCCGGCAGCAGATGGTGGCCCCACCGGCCCTGCGTGGCCCTCTCCCCTTCCCGATTATTTTTTGCCTCCTGCTTTCTCCGCTTTCCTGTCTCGTCACTGGCTCCTTCCCGGCCGCCTTGAAACAGGCTCGAGTCTGTCCCGTCATTAAAAATAACAATAACTCTCAGATGGCCGGCCCCAGCTGGCGGCCACCTCCCCCTGCCTCATGGGCCCACTCCTGAAAGCGCTGTCCACACTCGGCTGGCCAGGGGCTGCCTCCGCGCCCCCAACACACACGTCCCACTGGGCTGGGATCTGGCCTTCTCCATGTCCCCTGCAGCTAGCACTGCCTGGCCTGAGCCAGGGGACACCGAACCGCACACACACTCCTGTTGGACCGAGCAAAAGCATGTGTCAGGGAGGCACTCGGCCGCAGCTGGCGTTCTGCCCCGGGCCGGCCCTCATCTGCGTCCTGCTCCAGAAACGGCCTGGCAGCCTCCCGCCGCGTGGGGGCACCCTGGGAAGGTCAGCGCCAGGAGGACGCGCTCCAGCAGGTGTTTGCTGGTCACCTGCCAGGGAGGTGGAACAGCCTGGAAGGATGGTCAGGGTCTAGGGTTTCCCAGAGTCCCTGGAGAGGGGCCCACAGGGTCACAGTTCAGTCCACCGCCACTTCCTGCCTGGGCGGCTCCGTGCTCCTTTGCCGTCAGACGGACCCTGGTTCAAACCCCAGCTCTGCTGAGGGCCAGTTCGGTACCTCCAGGAAGGTCATTCACCCTTGTGACCTAAGACCCAGGAGCAGGATCGTGGGGTGACACGGAGCACCCAGGACCTGGCTGGTGCACCGTGGGGCTCAGTGTGCGTCTGGGTCCCTGGCCACTCACACCTGTCAGCACTCTGTCCTCACTGTGGCTTTCTGGAAGACAGAACTTCCGTGCCAGCCCCCAGGGACACCCGTCCTCCATCAGGGGCCCCTCCTGCAGCCCCCTCCCACAGTATCTGCTGTCTCTCAAGGCTCCCACCTCCTGGGACCTCAGTTTCCCAGTCTGCCCCTTTCAACACTGTCGTGGACCCCAGCTCCTATCTAGCCTCAGGATAAAGAGGGGACCCACAGCCGAGCTGGCCATTGTTGGGAGGCTAGATGGTATCTGCTGGGGTCCTGGTTTTGGGCTCCTTGGCAGCCTGGCTTCCTGTGACAGAGCCATAGGCTGCACCCCCTGTGGGTGTTGCTGGGCCAGAAGGGCCTGAGGCCTTCCTCGGGCCCTGCCTCAGTTTCCACATGTCTAAAATGGCTGCGCAAAGGCCTGCCTCAGGGGTTATTCACGGCCTCAGTGCAGAGAAGCCATGAGCCAGAAGGGCCCCCATTAATCCTTTTTTTTTTTTTTTTGTGACGGGGTCTCACTCTGTTGCCCAGGCTGGAATGCAGTGATGTCATCACAGCTCACTGCAACCTCGAACTTCTGGGCTCAAGTGATCCTCCTGCCTCTGCCTCCTGGGTAGCTGGGACTACAGGCACGCGCCACCACGCAGGCTCCAACCCTTTAAACATCAAAACACCATGAGGTGACCAGGTGCCTGTAATCCTAGCACTCTGGGAGGCCAAGGCGGGAGGATCGCTTGAGCTCAGGAGTTAGAGACCAGCCTGAGCCAAGAGCGAGACCCCGTCTCTACTAAAAATAGAAAAATTAGCCAGGCATGGTAGCGCGCGCCTGTAGTCCCAGCTACTCCAGAGGCTGAGGCAGGAGGATCGCTTGAGCCCAGGAGTCTGAGGTTGTTCTGAGCTATGACACCGCTGCACTCTAGCCTGGGTGATTGAGCGAGATCCTGTCTCAAAAAAGACAACACCCTAAGGCCACTGTGGTTGGGAGACTTAGACCTGGTCTGGCCCCACCCTTGCATTTCATCATCCTTTTTGGGGTCAGGAACTGGGGAGATGTTCGGCCCCAGCAGCCCCCGAGGCCATCCCAGACCAGCCTAGAAGGAAGCCTCAGCCCTGAGCAGAAGAAACTGAAAACCTGGTATTACAGAATGTGCCCCAGCCCCTACTCGACACCTCCCTACTCCCAGTTCATCTCTCAGCCAGGCCCTGAAGGGTGGGTGGCGGCTGTCTGACCCTGGCCTCCCCCGCTGCTGGGGGTGGGATGGAGCTTCTGCCCCAGCAGTGCAGGCGGTAGCTGAGCCTCGCGGGCTCCCAGGCGGGTTGCTCAGCCTCTGAGCCGTGGTGGGGATTGGGGGGGAATAACAGAGGTGCGTCGGCATCAGGTTGCTGTGAGGATGAGGCTTCCAGCCACACCTGGCACAAAGTAAGCTACTGTCATTTGTTTCAGTGGCTTAGCATCTGGGCACAGCCGCCACCCTCTCTGCGTCCCTCTTCACCTCACTCCCCCACTGGCACAGTGACGCGGTGGTTCTGGAGTCTAGATGGCTTTGAGCCCTTCAGTGTCCCTCCCAGGCCTCAGGTTTGCTTCACTCTTCCAACGGCCTTCTTAGCATGGCCGCCCTGCCCTGGCCACATCGCCCCCTGCAGGCCCCCGGAGGCCCCCAATCTCAGCAGATGAGATTTTTTTCTTTTTTTTTGATACAGGGTCTCACTCTGTCATCACAGCTCCCTGCAGCATCAAACTCCTGGGCTCAAGTGACCCTCCTGCCCCAGTTTCCCAGGTAGCTGGGACCACAAATGCACACCACCGTACCTGGCTGATTTTTTTCTGATTTTAGTAGAGACGGGGTCTCGCTCTTCCTCTCCTTTGTTGAGACCCTGGAGGAGGCCAGGCGCTACACAGGTTTACATTAAATCAGCATATCAGGATTGCCAGGTTACCTCCTCTCACGGATCTGAAAACTGGTCCCAGGGAGGGTGACTGTCTCTCCTAGGGGAGAACAGTCTGGTTCTAGGTTCTGTGTCCTGCTGTCAGAAAGGATAGAAAACGATTGCTTTCACCCTTGCCTGGAATGGGAGCCTCAGTTTCACCATCTGTAAAGTGGGATTAGTGAGTTACCCACCTTGAGGGCTGTTTAGAAGAAGCCAGGGGACAAGGACACATGCCACACTGCCCAGCACACAGGAAGCACTTGGCAAATGCCGGCTGGCAGCCACAACCATAGTGGTGTCCAGCATCACTGGCCTGAGAAGGTCCCTGCGCCCACTGCTGGGCCTCCATCCAGCAGACTTTCAGAGACCATCTTGGAGGGGACGGCAGCCACAGGGGGCTGGACTCCACGGGACATTCACCTGCCTTCCCTCTCTCTCCATCAGGCTTGTTCCAGCTGTCAGGAAGCGGGGGCCACCATTGGGTGCTGCCACAAAGGATGCATCCACACCTACCATTACCCATGTGCCAGCGACGCAGGTAGGAGCCGGCCACAGGAACAGGAAGGCCTTGGAGGCCTGTCCATGCAGTCCAGGGGACCCTGGCACAGCTCCTCAGACCCAGGCCCCATCTGACCACTTGGTTTCCCTCTTCTCCTGCCCTAGCAATTCTTTATCTCCTCTTTCTCTCTACCTATACCTGTGCTGAGCAATGCCAGGGATGTGGAAAGGAGGCTGTTCCCCGCCACCTGCTTGAGGAATGCCCAGAGCAGCAATGAGGGAAGAGGCCTAAATTATAACATGGAGAGCTGTTTGAGGACTGTTGTGGCCAAGGGGTTGGGAGGATCTCAGTCCTCAGAGAGAAAGGGGTACATCGGCTGGGCCTTTGAAGAACGAATAGGAGTTCACAGAGCAAAGAAAAAGGGAAAGGTTATGTTACAACAACAGAAGCTGAATGAGTTGGGGTAAGATGAGGTTCAATGTGAGACTGAGGCCAGTGGTCACCTGTTGGCCACAGGGACCAGTTGGGGAAGGTTTTCAGCAGGGTAATGGAGTCTGGAGGCAGGACCAGGCTCCCCTAAATCCTCTCCCTTCATTCCCTCCTCTCGCACGTTTGTTTGTTCTCTGGCTGTTTATTGAGCACCTACTATTGCCAAGCACACAGAACGACAGGTGACACGGGCCAGAGAGGTCCAGGAGCCCCAGTCCTCATGGACTAGGTGGGAAACGTGAGCCCTGGAGATGTTCCCTTATTTCATCCAAAGAGAGCAATCACTTGCAGTGTCATGCTAGTCATTGATGACAGCAACCTTTTAGGTGGGTTAGGACCAGCTTTGGCCTGGATGCAAACCCTGGCAGTGTTCCTTAATGTGTGGTCTTGGGCAAGGCCATTGCTGTCTCTGCACTCGCTTCCCCCACCTGTAAAATGGAGATTGTAATAGTCTCTTTTTTCTGGAGTTGTCTGGAGCAGGAAGTGCGGCCTCAGTCCTCTGCTGGCCCAGCCCCCATGCCCCCATGCCCGCAGTCCCTCCCCGCTCTGGCCTGGAAAGGGTGGGGTCACCACGACCAGCCTCACAGTGACAGCCCAGGCCCCTGGGGCCTGCATCGCCCTCCCAGAAGACCCTACTGCCAACCCTCCTCCCCACCTGATGCCCTGCTGGCTCTGTGCTGGGCAGAGGGGACCACAGCTTGTACCCCGCCTACCTGCTGGGTCCTGGACCAGTGCCGGCCCCAGCCAACTCGCCCCGGGAGCACACGCAGGACTTTAAGTGATGACAGTTCCTTGGCGGGGGCTGAGCTGCCAGCACCCAGCAGGGAGGGGGCTTGCTGCAGCGGGGATGTGGGGGGTTCTCGCTGGCTCCTCCCTCCCACTATGAGCAGCGTGAACCAGATTTTAACGTGGACTCAGCCGCTTACCCAGGCACGTGGCCTCACTCCCCGTAATAGCTACCACGAGGCGCATCGCTCCTTCCAGTGATTCGTTTAACACCTGCTCCGTGCCTGGCCCCACGGCAGGCCCCGGGGCCGTCTCCAGTTGCATCTTTACAGACGGCTGCCTCACCCACGGCTGCGCAGCATGGCGTCCACGGCGCCCGGATACGGTGCCCTGCTTTTCTCGTTTCGCAGCCTGTGCTTTTGCCCACCCCAGCGCTGTCCAGCCTTCCAAGGGGGAGTGGGACAGGTGGGAAAGCCATGGCTCTTGCTGCAGTTACGGAGACCAGACGAGGAGAGAGTACGCGCTGTGGGAGAGTTCATCCTGTCTGACCTGGGAGAGAATCTTGGGAGACTTCCTTCCAGGAGGAGGTGACATTTGAGCCAGGCCTCAAAAGATCAGGCAAGGTGGGCAGTAGCTTTCCAGGAAGGATTCCCCATATAACAGGATATCTGTAGAACCACATGGAAGAAGGCTGGGAAGATAAGACACTGACATGCTCAAGGCTGATGGACTACTGCAAAAGTCCAGGCAGGAAGGGACAGTTGCCTAGTACAGATAGAGCCATACATCCCAGAGACTGAGTTGGCACAGAATCCACAGGACATGATATAAGGGACAAGGGAAAGGGAGGTGTCAAGTCTGATGTGGCCCCTCCATGTTCGGGAAGGAGCAGGCCCAAGCAGGGTAGGGATGTGCAGATAGTGTACTAGCTATTGCCACTTACCTACTGGCCCTTCTGGGCCCAACTTCATGGCTTAACACCAACCAGTCACTATTTTTCCATCAGGGCACAGATGATCGGGGGTGCCTCTAGCTGGACCCGCTCCTTTCTTTTTTTTTTTTTTTTTTTTTTGAGGCATAGTCTCACTATAATGCCCACGCAACAGTGGCATGGCGTCAGTATAACACACAGCAACCTCAAACCCCTGGGCTTAAGCGATCCTCCTGCTTCAGCCTCCCAGGTAGCTAGGACTACAGACACGTGCCACCATACCCGGCTAATTTTTTCTATTTTTAGTTGTTTGGCTAATTTCTTTCTATTTATAGTAGAGATGGGGTCTCACTCTTGCTCAGGCTGGTCTCGAACTCCTGAGCTCAAGCAATCCTCCCGCCTCAGCCTCCCAGAGTGCTAGG
>CAUYSK010028015.1:0-34539 GCA_963575035.1 Avahi laniger
CCTCAGCCTCCCGAGTAGCTATGACTACAGGCATGTGTCACCAAGTCTGGCTAATTTTTTTCTATTTTTGGTAGAGATGCGAAACTCATTCTTGCTCGGGCTGGTCTCAAACTCCTAACCTCAAGGAATCCTCCCACCTAGTCCTCCCAGAGTGCTAGGATTACAGGTGTGAGCCACCACACCTGGCCTCTCTATCTAGTTTCAATTACCAGCTGTGTATGCTATTTTTTAAAACAATAGTGAGAACCAATAGATAAAGATATTCTTTCTTCTGATTTTTTAACTTATTATTAAGTTGTGAGCATTTGCTTAAGTCACCAAGAAAATACTTGATTTCTTTTTTCCACAATAGCCAAGATAGAGAATCAACCTAAATGTCCATCAACAGATGAATAGATAAAGAAAATGTGGTATATATACACAATATAATACTATTTAGCAATTAAAAAAACCCAAAATTCTATCATTCTCGGCAACATGATGAGCTTGGAGGACATTAAGTGAAATAAGGCAGGCACTTATCTGTGGAAGCTAAAAAAGTTGATTTCATAGAAGTAGGGAGTGGGATAGTGGTTACTAGAGGTTGGGGGAGGGTAGAGGAAAGAGGGAATTACCAAAAGTTGGTTAACAGATACAAAAGTTTGCATGTATTGAAATATCATACTGTATGTACTCCATAAATATGTACAACTGTGTGTCAAAAATAATAATAAAATAAAAAAAGAGAAAAAACTTGATTTTTAATAAGGTAGATAACATTTCACAGTATGAATATGCTATAACAAATTTAACCATTCACCAGTTGTGGCCATAAATATTTTTTTCATTTTTTTCTTAATGTAAACATCATTACAATATGCTGTGTATATGTGAATCTACAACTATGATTCTGATTATCTTGTTAGAATTGATTTAGAGAAGGGAGAAAACTACATGAAAATTTATGAACGATTTTAAGGATACATATCCTTAAATAATTGATGTGAGGGTTCATATCTTTTCCTAAAGAGGAAAGAGCTGTTCTTATCAAATCTAGACTTACTGAGTATTATCTTTTATGATCTATGCACTTTTTTGCATTTGATAAGAAGTATATGATTTGTTAAGTTTGTTTAGTTCACTTTTGTTTGCTTACTAGTGAAGCAAGCTGATACTTATTGTCTGTTCATATTTATTTATGAATGGATTGCCCACTGATCTATTTCCCAAATTGCTTTTACTGTTTAACTTGCTGAACTGAAGGAACTTTTAAATTAGTTGTATTTATCAATCACAATATCCCTTCAATTTCATATTTGTTTCAAAGTTTTTGGTAAATTGTCCTTAGATTTTGTTTTAGCATTTTTGGTATAGGAAAGTTATTAAATTTTATGTAGCGAAACATATTTTATTTGCCCTTTGCTTCTCTTTGTATTTAGACTGAGAAAATATTACTAAAGATCAGTCAAATCAATTTTATTCTAACTTTTAATTAAAATTGGTTTTATACTGGACTTTTTAATTCTTTGGAATCATTTTCATACTTAATATATAGTGATGAACACTATAATATATTTTGGAAATACCTAGCCAATTCTTCCCAACAATATTAATGGTATAACATTTCCCTTGCACATTGTATTATGATGTTTTATTTATCACTTTCCTGTTTGTATCTATTTTAAGGGTGTCTATTCTCTTCTGTTTATCTTTCTATTGATTATAGTGTTATAATGTGTTTTAAATTATTTACATTAATTTACACTCTCATAATTATTTTCTTCAATAGTATATAACTTGTATATACTTCCGTAGAACTTTAGAATTATTTTTGTAAAAGGCATCCTTGGGGGAAAAAAAACAGGGTTAGTATTTTGAACAAATATTTAATTGTCTTTATTTAAATGATTTGAAAAAAATGACGTGCCAAAGTGGTTCTTCTCAATGAAAACATACTATGTTGTTCCATTAAAATTGTTCATATCTCTGAGCAGAGATTGGTGGTTTTTGCCATATAGAATATTTTTTTCTGAAGTATTTCATGATTTTGTCCTTGTTACTGCTGTGTATAGCATATTTTTCCCCTTATACTTCCTGATTAATCTCTGGAATAGAATAAATCTAGTAATTTTATAATTTTATATTTTATTGGGCCACTTTACAGAACTCTTATTAATTTTAAAAATTTTGTGCTGGTTTTATTGAGTCTTTAAATTATATATGCACAAGCTTTGTAAATAAGTTTTTCTTTACAATTTCCAATAGGTAAAACTTACTTGTTTTTTTGGCTTAGAATTTCTGGTATAATATTAAATAAAAATGACAAATGACATCCTTGAGACATTTCATTTGTAAGAACAGTGTCACATCTGGCCATTGTATAATATAGACACTATTGTCATGTTAAGGAAATTACTGTCTACTTTTAAATCAAATACTGCTTCTATTTTTTCATTCCATTTAATTAAATGCTTTTTTCATCAACTAAAAATATCTTATAATTTTTCTTATTAGGTCTTTGACATGTTATCATACCAATAGATTTCCTTATTTAAATCTTCTTAAATTATGGATATAACACTATTTTTCTGTAAAACTTACTGCAGACATTCATTTATGTAGTTTTGCACACATTCCCCAAAATATTTTTGTTGTGGAGGCCCTCTTAATTAAGTTTTGGTATTGGTGCTAGGATATCTACAAAAAGAGTTAGATGAACTAATACAGGCATTGTACTGTAGTAGCAAATTAGAAGTGCAAAATAACTACTAACTATTGTTATTAATATTTACTTTATGTATCAGATAATATTATTGAGAAGCTTTTGTAGCATGAGGATTCTTTCCTTGAGAATTTGAAACCAACTCTGGCTTGGTTCCCCCTCCCCCCACCTCACCCTTTTCAGTTATTTGATTTCATTTCCAATTTCTTTTATCTATGTATTTGACTTATTTTCTATGAGTTGAGTTACTTTTTGATAATTTATCTTTTCTCAGAATTGTCCGTGGCATCAAGATTTTCAAATATATTAATATTTCACTGCATACAATAATTTTTAAAAAGAAAAGCAAAAGCAACAGCAATAATAAACTCTTCTGATTTTGTTCTTAAATCATTTTCCCTGCACCTAATTTTGTTTATTTCTCCTTAAAAAAGTCAGTTGCAGCATTATCTCCTATTATGGACTGAATATGTGTGTTTCCCTCAAAATTCATTATGTTGAAACTCAGTGTGGCTGTATTTGGGGATGGGGCCTCTAAGGAAATAATTAAGGTTAAATGAAGTCATAGGAGTGGGGCCCTGATCCAATAGAGTTAGTGTTTTTGTCAGAAGAGACATCAGAGAGCTCTTGTTTTCTCTTTCTCTCCCTCCTTGTGTACAAAGAAGAGGTTATGTGAAGACCCAGTGTTAAGGTGGACTTCTCCAACCCAAGGGGAGAGCCCTCACCAGACACCAGCCTTGCTGGAGCCTTAATCTGAAATGTCCAGTCTCCAGAACTGTGAAAAAATAAATTTCTGTTGTTTAAGCCACCTGATCTGTGGTATTTTTTTATGGCAGTCCAAGCAATCTAATATATTTCCTCATCGAAGTCTTCAAATTTCCTTACCCCTGTCATTGGGAATGTTTATCATAGCACTCACTTTATTATATTGCTCAATAAATATTTGTTATATTAATAATATTGACATAAAGTCATATCCCTCTTTCTGAGCTTACTATTCAGTTACCTGTGTGACATTATTTTCAGGTGCAATGAAAAAGCCTATTTCCTGAGGCTGGAAAACAGAAGCAAATCCTGAATGTCTTCCCTTTGGTGCCTGATACAACAGTAGATTTTCTCCATGACATCTGTTTGTCTCCCTCTAACTTTAAAAGCAATTAGTTTGCACCAGGTGCTGAGATGCGAGTCTATAATCCCAGCTACTCGAGAGGCTGAGGTGGGAGGATGCCTTGAGCCCAAGAATTGGAAGTTGGCTTGGGCAATATATCAAGTCCTCATCCCTCAAACAAACAAACAAACAAAAAAGCAGTCAAAGTATAGTCTAAATGCAGCAGATAAAAAGGTAATTGAACAGATACGCTCACTATGTATTTATCAATGACTCAAATAATAACTTGTC
Source organism: Avahi laniger (assembly GCA_963575035.1). Lineage (NCBI taxonomy): Eukaryota > Metazoa > Chordata > Mammalia > Primates > Indriidae > Avahi > Avahi laniger. Next base: position 4,101 of record CAUYSK010028015.1, read on the forward strand.
TTTACTTTCATACTATGTGAAATAGTTGCTGGATCATATCTTTCAAAATATAAACAGGAAGACCATCCACTGGTGTCTGGACTATGTAGGGTACGTGGCACATTGTTCTGTCACTGACAACACTCACACTGGACATAGCATACCTGGTTTCAAATCATGAATCTACATCAGGCTCTCTGTGAAACTTTTGGGCAACATCCTCAACTTTTTCATGTCTCAGTTATTCATCTAAAAAATAAGAAAAATAACTTCCTGCTGGATTTGTGTATGTAAAATGAATTGAACATGTAAATTACCTGGGACAGTCCCTGGCACATAGCAAACTCTCAGTAAATATGACCAGTAATAATTGTTAACTGTAGACATGTATGGCTTAAGATGTACACCTTTTTCATTATTGAATATGAATTGCCACCTATGGCAGTAGCAATGATAAACTTTGCATTTCCTCTGAAAACAAGGTTGCAGAAGATTTTACATGGAGTAAACCAGTCACTTAACCATCAAACAATAGGTCACCTCTCACAAAAAGAAAGTGGTATTTTGTAGCATGAATGTGTCGCTACTTGTCATTGGCCATAATACAAAAGGCAATTTGTTCCATTTTAATTTGATTTTGTTCCATTTTTAGGGTGATTACTGGACAATTATTTTGTCATAAGCTGTATGCTCAGTAGGCAAATCTGGCTCCATAAGACTAAGAAATTCATTTTCACTGATGTGCTTTGCCTCTCTTTGACCTTCAATTTCTGAAAACATACTTTTCAGATATTCTCTTTGGGAGTAGTGATTTTTCACTCATGGTCATTTTTCTCAATTTTTATTGTTCTTGTGTACTGAAATTCCACGTTTTCATTTATCCAGCAAAATAACTTACCCAAAGCTTTGCATATAACAAATGTTCATTAAATATTTTTTAAGTTCATGTGTTTATGTGACACAGTGCCATGAATGGAATCTCCCTTAAGGAACACATAAGCAAAAAAGAAGTGATAAAGTAAGATACACATCTTGTTGAATAATAGATACCTCTAAAAGATTTTACCTTAATAAGAAAGATGTTCGTCCTCTGTGCTCCCACAGCTGCTGTTCATCTCTCTGACGTAGCACTTGCATTTTAATGCGACCATATTGATCTGCCTGTGTTCCTCCCCTATTAGACCATAAGCTCCATGGAGGCATGAACCAAATTTATTTTGACTTTCTATTCTTTGTACCTAACACAATTTCTGCTACGCAAGCAGCATAAATATGCACTGAATGAGTAATTTTTTTTATAAATAATGATTGAATGACAATTCAAGCAAAAAATCTAATCTTGTTTTTTCTTTCTTCGTTTTAAGTAGAGAGGGACAAATCTTCTATAGTTATATGCAATATGGGATGACAATACTTAAGTTCCCATTAACTGGAAATTTCAAGCTATAACAATTTTGATTCATTGAGAGAGTGGGGTTTCTGCTCCTTCTAGTATAAAATAAGACCCAGATCCCCTAGAAATTCCAAAATGAAGGAAAACGTAAAAGAATTTCTTTTAAGATGGTAACTCTGTGAAATCCAAATATTGACAAGATTCTCAATGTAAAAGAATATAATTTTTTTACCTTGTGATTCTATGAATTGCTAATAGTAGATGCTGATGTGAAGCAAATATAGGCACAATTCAAAAGCCTAATCATATGCAGCAGTGAGAAGGGAAATCGATTTTTTTCACTATGTTTATTAATTAAATAATTAACATATTGATAGATATGAGACCCTTAGATATTATACTTCATATTCTTTCCATTTATATTTCAATTAAATAGTATATCTAATGAGAAATTGAGACCTATAAATAATTCTAAAAATGATATTATTCAAAGCGTAGAGCTAGCATCCTTAACTAATAATTTTCAGGTAGTTAACAATGAAAATATTTTCAAGTCTTATCTTGACTAAAGATGAAGACATTCATGAACATTTGTGTTGGTGACAATATAAAATAGTCAAAAAACAATTTTTATTTGGGAGGTGTCTTTGTGATCATTTAATCTTACAGCTAGCTATATTACACAGCTTGATTGTGTTATGAAATAGATGCAAAAAAATTAAATTAGCATTAATATCACATATGTAGTGCTACAGCAGAAACTACAAACCACATGTTTTAGCTTCTGATCCAAGAATCTTTCCATAATACAATGTTTCCTCTCTTCATGAAAAGAGGATATATAGTTGCAATGTTAAGAACTCAAAATGAGAAAAAGTCCAAATTCAATTCATCAAGTGGACTAGGATTAAAACTCAAAGAGAAATGTAAATTCAAAAGAGAGAAGTGTCTCCTAGATGCAGAATTGACCTTGTGGCTTATCTTGGCCATCCTGGTATCATTGTTTTATATCTTTCTGGACTCTGTCACTGTGTGCTAGGCCCCTGGACCCAACGAGGTCTGGCAGCAATGGGAAATGAGGAAGGTTGCAATGTAGGTAGACACCAGAATTTGTTCCTAAATTTGATACTTTTCGTACTTTTAAAAATGGGAGTACCTCACACTGTGAGCAAACAAAGGTTACCTATCAAAGATTGCTTCTGTTCTGGGGAAATAGATACCTATATAAATATTCTTGGTGAATAATTCCAATGGAAGAGTAATAATTTTAAAAAATAACTAGTATTATTGAGCATTTACTCTGTGGCAGATTCTATGCTAAGGACCTTAGTGTACATTGTGTAAAAAATAAGAATAATTTTAATACCTTATAGGGTTGTTTTAAGAATTAAATGAGATAATATTTAATAAGACAAAGTGTTTAGAAACTGTCTGGCTCACAGAGAGGGCTGGATGAAAGATATCTGTTATTCCATTTAATCGCAATGATTCTATATAAAGGCTGGGAGGAGCTGATTAATTTGGTCAAGTGGTCAGAACTAATATTTGGTGACTTTGGGGCTAGAATCCAGACTATGCATCTTACCACTGGTTAGCTTCCTGAGTCTTCCAGGAGCTGTGGTGGTATGGGAACTAGGAGTGGAGCCAGAAACTGAGGTGTGTTTCCTGCATTCTTCTATAGTAGCTGGGCAAGCTTCAGCATGTTCTGTCAGTCTCAGTTTTTTTTGTTTCTAAATGAGGGTAATAATACCTACCTAGGAGGGTTGCTGTAGGGGAAATATAACATAATAGAGTAATAGTTTGAAAGCTATTTCCTTTTTGAACTCTCTCAAAGCGTGACTTTTATTCTAGCTGGCCTGTCACTTAATCTATCTTGGAAGTGGGGTGGAATACCTAAATTAGAGTTTATTAGAGAAAGAATAAAAAGAGAAAGGAGAATGTAATTTTCTGCTTTTGACATATATTAATATTAATAATACAAGATGAAAATTCAGTTATTATTTTGAAAATATTTTTTTCAAATACCTGTATTCCCTTTCTAACATATCAGGATTTAAGACTGAGGGAAGCTGTGTGGGCTTTGGCCTAAGCGGGCAGTGTCAGATAATTTTGGGTAATATTAAAAACAGAGGGAAGCAGGGAACCCTTTTACAAACCATAGAAATAGTCAAAGTAAAATTGGCCAGTATAGTCAGACACCTGAAATCTTGAGGGACAAGTTGCCCAAATTGCCGTTGGTTTACATGTGGTACAGGTGGGATGCAGATGTGGCCGGGAAGGTTGTCAGAGGGGATTGCTATTAGAGGATGAAGTGGCCTGGGGACTGCACAGCTGCCTGCCTGGCCTGAGACTGGGCCGTAGCCCAGCTGGACCCTTGGAAGGTCACAGCACCAAAGGAACTGAGGGGAATAAGGCATCCAGGCTGCTCCACTCAGTGTCCTTCCTGGGAAGTCACAGTTGACAAATCACCCTGGCCTCAGGACTTAAACAAGCAGGGCAAGCCAGAGGCAGGTAGATGAGGAACATGGCCCTGACGCTGGCAGATGACGGACAGTAAAATGTCTTCACTCATTCTCTTGAACTTCCTCTGAGGAGGAAAAGCAGGTGAAAGGAGAGAATATCTGAGAGAATAAAAAATTCAAAATTACCTGAAGGGACTGTTTAAAGCAATGGTCAGGCAAACTATATATCTGGTGGTCAAATCCAGTCACTGCCCGATTTTTAAATAACGTTTTATTGGAAAACAGCCAAACCTAATCTATTTATGTATTGTTTATGACTGCTTTTTGTGCTACAATGACAGTGAATTATATATTCATATATTAAATATATTTTACTTATATATAAAGATAAATAGATATATGAGAGGTAATTTATTAGAGGAATTGGCTCATACAATTTTGCAGGCTAAGAATTCCATATTTGTTCTGCAAGCTGGAGAACCAAGGAAGCCAATAGTGTGGCTTAGTCCACATCCAAAGCCTGAGAACCAGTGGAGTGGGTGGTATCACTGTCAATCCAAGGTTGAGAACCTGGGGGCAGGACTGGTGCAGGTCCCAGAGTCTGAAGGTTGGCAATCCTAAAGTTCTGATGTCTAAGGACAGGAGAAGATGGATGTCCCAGCTCCAGAAAAGTGAGAGAGACAGGAAGGAATTCTTCTTTCTTCATCTTTTGTTCTCTTTGCACTCTCAGCTGATTGGATGGTGTCTGCACATGTTGGTGAGGGCAGATCTTCCATACACAGTCCACTAATTCAAATGCCAGTCCCTTCGAGAAACACCCTCACAGACACACCCAGAGATAATGCTGTACCAACTATCTGAGTATCCCTTAATCTCATCAAGTTGGCATCTAAAATTAACCATTACGGATAGCATGGCCGACAAGACCTAAAATATTTGCTGTCTGGCCATCTATAGAAAAAGTTTGCAATCCCTGGTTTATGATATCAGATAGAACTTATTTTAAAGTATAATATGAATTTATTTATTTATTTTCTTGATATTTAATGGCTCAGATAGAAGACTTGAATAGTTTTAAACAAAAAAATTCTACATTTCAATTTGCGTGTCAGTTAAATCTACATTAAACTAGGTGTCACATGACTTCTGTATATAAATAACTATCACAGCTAGCCACAGAGTAGGTAAAATAACTGGTGACTGATTTATATATTTAGTATCCAGACCATCAGTTTGTCTCTTTCTTTCCAAGTGATCATCTTTCTAACACATTCATTAGTAGGCAATGTAGAATTAGGGATGTACTTAGTTGAGACAAAAGGTGGGAATGAGGCAGAGAGGAAACAAAAATGCAGTGTCTTGCTTCTGCTCATTAAAGACAGACCTGGATGTGCTACCTGAGAAGGAGAAACAGATGATGGGGCCATGGACTTGGAGAGGCACTGTTTCTTTCTCTTTGATGAGCTCTGAGATTTATCTCCTAAACGGTAGTGTCAGGGAAGTGGGAGCCAAAGGGGCATTCCCATAGCTTTCAACAGTCCCTGAAAGACACTTGATACCTTGTTAAGAACATTTTCTCAGTTCACCTCCAGGAAAGAAGTCCCAGTCTAGCTAGCTCCCAATTTTTAAGGCAAAGTCATGATCAGAATAGTAATACAATTAGTCCACAGGAATGTTTAATCTAAGATACTGAAACTTTTTGGAGTCAACCTTTGGAATAAATGAATGCTTTAGACCTTGATTATTTTTTAAAAATGCACATATATGAAATAGTTTGCATTAAATTTCAAGGAACTTTTGTTTGTAATGTTTTCTAGGTCATTTGTTTTGGGCTTCAGAACTGGCACATATAGAAAATATTTTTGGGCTTGCTCTTATCCACAGATCACTTTCTAACTGTGAATTCTTGTTCTCCCCCATTTATTTTCACCTTCTTCAACCATTCTAACCTAGTCACATTTTTTGTTCACTTCATTTTTTTTTATTATTTTTTCATGTGTTTCAAATAAAAATTTAATGAAGAAAGGGGAAAAGCAAGATCATAATGAGTGTATCTTGTTACTATGGCAATGGTCAGTTTATTTAGAGACCCCGTGTCTATTTCCACCAGAAGAAAAATCCTGGCAGATACTATCTCCTCATCTTCTGCTTCCAAGTAGTGCTATACTTAACTGGCGAAGGATGACTGTTCCATTTAAGTAACCTCCAGTGGAGAAGCTTTTTTAGCTATAATTTACATCTTTCTTGTAATTTGCAGCCATTTAATTCAATTGTGTCTCCATGTAGATGGAAAACATCTGGTTAACCTTTTTATAGAGCTTTTTATATGCTTGAAAACAGTTATTAACAACTCTCAGTTCTTCTTTCTTTAATAGTAATCTAAGTTTCTTTAACATCTCTTTTTAATAACATGCTGCCCTTTAAATACAAAGCTGGGATTATTAGGACATTAATTTTGAGTTGTTTTATGAGAGTGGTGAAGAGGTTGTACGTACTTAATCACATCTATTGCACTTTTATCTCCAGTGTGTTGCTTGTGGATTTTTAAGGTGGGGCATGGAATGGTCTGTGACTTCAAAATTGAGTGAGAGAATTACTGGGACGTAGGGTTCCATATTTCCTGTCTCAACCAGTTGAGGAAATTCCTCATTTTAGAAGTCCTAATAAAGACTTCTTGTATTTCTTTTAATTGTAATTTACAGAATAAAATTTGACATTTCCCTTTAGAAAAACTAAATAATCAATACAAATAAATTGTGAACTACTTTGTTATGCCAAATAATTGTTTAAATGAAATTTTTAGTGACAATATGACTATCAAATTTATTTAAAAACTCAAAACTCAGCAATGCAATAAGAAGATAGAAGATCTTATAAAATAGATAGTATTAGAGAAAACAAAAGAGTCTGTATGAATTTCCTTTTAAATGTCCATAATACATGTTAAATTATCACTGTGTAAATATAAAACATCAGGTGTTCCATCTTGCCAGATTCATATCTTTATAAGATAGATGCAAGAATATTTTATCTCATAAAATATTCATTATTTATTTCTTTTGTTTTAGTTGAATAGACTTTAAATGAAGTAAGAACGTGAATCAAGGAGACCTCTAGAGAATATGAAGACTGAGAGAAGAACATGCTTAATTCTTAGCTCCTGCCAAGAAACAGGCAAGGTCATGTGATTATATGTGGCATATAATCATATTTATTGAATAAATACGATTAGTTGTAAACTTCATGCTGAGCACTGTTCACGTTGCTATTGAAACAGCGAGTAAAGAAGACAGACAGATCCCCTTTTCTCATGTAGCTAACATTTTAGTGGGGGATGGCAGACAATACAATAAACACAAGTAAATAAGACGGTATCAATTAAGGTAAGTTCATTGAAGAAAATCAGGCATAGTTCTAGAGAGTGACTAGTACCTACATAAATAAATGATGTAGGAATATTTGAGGCAAGAGTTAAATGACAAACGGGAGCCAGCGCCTGAGATATCTGGAGGACAAAGCAGCAAAGCAGAACTGAAGGAAATGGAAGGATACCCTCACGATTGGACAGAATAATGTGCCCCTGTGTGACTATTCATGCGTTGCTCCTCACAAAAAAACGAATTTCCTATTTGAATGATACTGGAAAAATTCACACCTAACCATTATGTGTATCATGTAAATGTTTGAACACATCTCTCTTATGTTCTCAGAGTACATAGTATTCTCCTCAAAAATGAGATTGTGACTCTATTTTGTCCTCCACAGTGTCAATTCATAAAATAAGAATCTTGGGGCTGGTTGAAAATCCACCAGGAGTTGCCACTTGACCTTGGAATTGTGACTTGTTTTTTAGATTTTCCACCTCTAAAGGTTTTTACAAAAAGAAAAGAAGGATGCCTCTGGGAATAATAACTGCAGCACCTTGAAACCTAGTAACAAGTAAGAGAGAAGCAGTTGCAGCTGCTCAGATTGAGCCTGGTTACCAATGTATTCTAGAGACTCCATCCTTGGTTTTGATGAAGAAACACCTTGTTTGCTGTTACTTGTTAATTCTCAGCCTTAAACATTCAATGATGGTACAATTTTTTTCAACAACAGGGTTCCTTTTCTCCTTGTCTCGACGTTTGGCAGCAATCTCTAAACATTGTTGGTATGATGCAGAAACTAGTTACCACACTACTAAGACTCTAATCTTCAAGAAAGGGGGAAAAATGACAGGAGTCAAGCAGCTAATAAATTAAACATGTCTCAGTGTTGTAGTGTTGCTTTCCAAAAAGCGAGAACCGAATCACCTGAAATTGTATTCAGACACTTATCCAATGACCTAAATTCCCTAAATTAGGAAATTTCCCTAAATTGAGGATTGGAAGAAGCCAAGAATAGAAATTCCTCAAGTTGATGGGATTCCTTGAATAAAATAGAGAGATTCAAAGTTTTTTTGCATCTGCCCTTTTTAAGGCTGCTGTTCAGAATTGCTAAAAATGTTAAAGATATCTCTATTTTTTTAATTTATTCTTTGTATATATTCATGGGACACAAGTACAATTTTGCTACTTTTTTATTATTAAATTTCAGAATATTATGGGGGTACAAACATTTTGGTTACATATATTGCCTTTGCACCACCCAAGCCAGAGCTACAGGCGTGCCCATCCCCCAGACAGTGCTCTCTGCACCAATTAGTTGTGAATTTACAAATAACCTCCACCCCCTTCCCACCTGCCCAGCACCCTGTAAATATTACTTCCATATTGCATGGTGGTGAAGTCAGTGTCTTCAATGTATCCATCATTAGAGCAATTCACATTGTACCCACCAAGCACTTCCCATCATCCATCCCCTCCCACCTTTTTACTAGGCTCTGGAAAAATAAGGGTCATACATCTGAGATAAAATCACCTTGGTATGTGGAGAGTGACAATGATACTGAAATGTCTGGGAACCCTAAGTGGGGGAAGTTGAAAGGGTTTAGACTGCATAAGGAAGAAGAGTGTCTCAGACAACTATTGTGCCCTGCTTTACCATGTTCTGAGCCCTGTCTGGAACTCTAACCTCTGCTTCAGTGAGGTGACTATCCCCATTCTGCCCTGCATCATCTGTGGCAGTTACAGCCTAGCAGTGCCGTTCGTTGGGCCGTATACCAGCTGCTTACTGCCTTACAGCTTCTTTGACACAGTGAATGTGGGACGTCTTCAGATCCTGAAAAGTACTCATGCATGAGCAACCCAGAAGTTTTGGACAGTTAACATCTGGTGAGTCAGCCTTGTCCAAATGGGGGTAGGAACAAACAGATAAATGCTTTTGTATTTCATATTCCAGGCAAACGGCTTTAATTCATTTCTCAAGGCTCCTAGAATGTGGTCTTGAGTCCCAGTCACCTGTTTGGCAGCCAACTTGAAGATGCGTCCTGGCATCGGCTTTCACTCCTTTCCCTCTTCACTTGCCTGTTCTGCACTTCTGTTGCTTAGGATCATATGCCCCTGCCTGACCCAAATTACCGGCAATCATGTATTTGTCTCAGGCCCTGCTTTCAACAGTACTGAAGATAAAACAGTGGAGATTTAGGGGAAGAAAGAAAGAAAAATGCAGGAAGATTGAACCACATTTTATTCCTAAAACAGTAGATAGTCACTTCCTTTATGTCTTAAATCAATGCTGTGAGTAACTTACAGAAAGTGAGAGAGGTTTTTAAATCACTGGAATTTTCTTTGAGTTTTTACGTGACTCAGAGCAGAATCCCCAAATGTCTCATTTTCCAGGGTTTAAAGTGTCTTGTCTGAATGGAGAGACAGAAAAATGTATTTCCTTCTAATTCCAGGACAGAGCTCTTTTGTCATGATTATATACTTTATTGGCCTTTATTAACTTATAACAGATATCATAGGAAAATCATTATCTTCAATCTATAAGCAAATGATTCTAAGTGACAGTAATATTTTCTTATTTTATTATTATTTAACTGTGTGTATATGAGAGAAATTTTATTCTAATTTTACTAGTTTTAGCTAGTTCATTGGCTATTCTTTTGAAAGAAAATAAAAAAGAGGACAGTTTGATTTTGATATAATGTAATTCATGATCCTAACATATTAATGTGAGTTATTTTTTCAGTTTATGCTTACTATAAGTCTCTGTTGTTAACATTAAATCTTGTTTATAACTTATTTTAAACTTCTGTCAGAATCAATCTTGGTTTTCTGCGTTTATCATATAAAGCATTTAACTCACAAAGATCACAATATCAATTTGACCTACTGTGTACACTGTAAACTACTTATACTCAATTCCCATACAACTTAGCAACCTCAAGAGATTTGGGTGAAACTCAATTTTCCTTCATTTCACGTCATTTACTTACACATAAGAGAAACTTCAATGGCAAAGTGAGTTCAAATTTCTTGTTATCAGTGCACATATGTCTCCTTCTTTGAAATATTATATTTATAATTTCATTAGACATTTCAAAACATATCAGAATGTGAGCATTTTTCAATATCTAATTTAGTTGGAACTGAAAATGAGTCCTATTTGTTTTCAAGGTTGGTTTTATTTCATTAAGCCAGAATTACTTGTTTTATAATTATATGTGGAAATAAATAGGCTTTTCACAGGCTAATGAAAAAAATCACTCACTCAAGTTTGTGTCAAATTTATTTGTTGGTAGAAAGCAATCTCTCACTCATCTTTGCCATAATAAATTAATTTCCCTTTCTCAACATGAGAAAAATAGTTGATTTATATTGCCCTAAATGAGCCAAAATCATAAACAATTTTAAATTGCAAAAGAGAAAAATTTAGTGAGCACATAGCATTTTAAAAGACATCTGAATATGAGAGAAACAAAGTCTTGTTTATAACGCCTATGTACTTTAGAAAAGTTTTTCAATTAAATAAAACTTAAAGAGAGAATTAGACTGTCTAAATTTAAAATGATTATGAACAGCTTCAATAAATTAAACTTCTTCCTAAGAGGCAAAAGTCTAATTCTAACATTGAATAGAACCCCCTCAATACAAAAACAAAACACATGCAACAACAAAGCCACCCCCTATGCCTAGCAATAATATAAAAAAATTATGATTTTCTAAGAGTTATTTAGTTTCATTTAATGTATACCTGACATTCACTGGTACTTACTACATGCCTATAATTATGGTGAGTTCTTTATTTGCACTATTTCATTGAATTCTCAAATAACCCCATCCAGCATAATAACAGCATTATTTTACTATATTTAATTGGAGATGAATTTTAAAAACTACCGAAATCATCAACACAGTTTGATTTGAAGTTAAACTTGAAATTGGCATATTTGCTTCCTATCCATCAGAATTTTTCTGGGAGATATTAAATTGTGGATGAGCAGATTAGTTATTCACCACTTGGTGAATCACTGTAATGGACCCTACAGGACATCACCCAGCTGCCTCCCTGAGGACCTGGGCACTCATTTGTTTCCTTAGATGCTAGGCATGTTGGTTGCTGGCAGCATATGTAAAGAAAAGTCAGTGGGCTTCCACTGCCTTCTATTCAGATCTAGCAGCATCCATGCCAATATACCCTGCTTTCCTGCATGTTGCCATAGATAAACTTTATTCCTATGTGAGTCAATCCAGTGATTTTTTTTTAATTATTATTTCAAAATATTGCAGAGGTACAAATGGTTTTGGTTACATGGATCTTTTTTGTTATGCTTGAGTCAGGGTTATAAGTCACCCAGATAGTGTTCATTGTACCTGTTAGGTAGGTTTTTGACTATCACCTCCTTCAACTCTCTCCCCCCACTGCTTAATTTCCAATGAGTTTTACTTCCCTCTGTGCACATGTGTGCTCATTGGTTAGTTCCAATTTAATAGTGAGTACATGCAGTGTTTGTTTTTCCATTCTTTGGATACTTCACTTAGGATAACGGTCTCCATTTCCATCCAAATTGTTGTAGAAGGCCTTAATTCTTTCTTCTCTATGGCTGAGTAGTATTCCATAGTATACACATAACACATTTTTTGATGGGTACTTGGGTTGATTCGCCGACATCTTTACAATTGTGAATTGTGCTGCAATGAACATTCAAGTGCAGGTGTGTTTTTGATAAAATGTTAAAATGACTTCTTTTCCTTTGTGTAAATACCCAGTAGTAGGATTGCTGGATCAAATGGTAGGTCTACTTTTAGTGAATCTCTATACTGTTTTCCATAGAGGTTGTACCAATTTGCAGTCCCACCAACAGTGTATGAGCTTTCCTTTCTCTCTGCATCCATGCCAGCATCTATTGTTTTTAGAGTATTTAATAAGAGACATTCTAACTGGGGCAATGTGATATCTCACTGTGGTTTTAATTTGCATTTCCCTGATGATTAGTGACAGTGAGCGTTTTTTCATATCTTTACTAGTCATTTGTCTGTCTTCTTTTAAGAAGCTTCTGTTCATGACTTTTGCACAATTTTTAATGGGGTTGTTTTTTTTTTCTTGCTGCTTTGCTTGAGTTCTTTGTAGATTCTGGAGAGTCCTTTATTGCATGTATAGCTTGAGAATGTTTTCTCCCATTCTATAGGTTGTTCTTCTGATTATTTCCTTGGCTATACAAAAGCTTCCTACACACCAATAACAGTCAAGGTGAGAGTTGAATGAAAGACTCAATACCATTCATAATGAAAATAAAATACCTAGGAATATACTTACCCAAGAAGGTGAAAGATCTCTACAAAGAGAAATACAAAACAGAGGAAAGAAATCACAGATGACACAAACAAATGAATAAACATATCATGCTCATGGACTGGTAGAATTGACATTGTTAAAATGTCCATATGTCCATACTCTCCAAAGTGATTTATAGATTCAGTGAAATCCCCATCAAAATACCAACATCATATTTCATAGATCTAGAAAAAATAATTCTATGCTTCGTTTGCAACCAGAAAAGAACCTGAATAGCCAAAGCAATCTTAAGCAAAAAGAACAAACCAGGAAGCATCACATTACCAGACTTCAAACTACACTGTAAGCTATAGTAACCGAAACAGCATAGTCTTGGCAGAAAAATAGAGACATAGATGAATGGAACAGAAAAGAGAACTCAGACATAAAACCGTCCACATGCAGCTAAATAATCTTTGACAAAGCATACAACAATATACACTGGGGAAAAGAAGCCCTATTCAATAAATGGTGATGGGAGAATTGGAGAGCCACCCAATTAAATTGGATCCATATCTCTCACAAAAATTAATTCAGGATGGATAAAAGACTTAAATTTAAGGCATGAAACCATAAGAATGCTAGCAGAAAATGTTGGCAAAAAATTTGTGAAGCCAACCCCAATGGCAATCACAGCAATAACAAAAATAAATAATCCCTTGATTTGTACAGTAAATCCCATCATCTCTAGCCCAAGCAAAAATATTGAGCCACTTCTATTATCATTTTTTTCACTTTCTATAAGATTATTCCCATCACAATACAAAGAAGTCTCCCATCTTAAAATAAATAATCAACCAAATTTCTCTTGACTCTACTTCCCTGCCAGCTACTGATCCATTCCTGTATTTCACCTTACAGCAAAACTCTCTGAATTAGTTGTATGTATGTTCACTTTCTTCACTTTTTCTGCTTGTATGCATATTAAATACATTCCAATCAGACGTTTTCCCTTTGTATTTCACAAAAATTTTCTTTCATTTGCTAAGTTTAATGGTCAATTCTCAGTCTTCATCTTACTAACTCTTTACTTATGAGTGCTGTTTGATATAATTGCTCCCTCCCTCATCCTGCATAAATTTTCAGCGCTTTTGTCAGGATACCACGTTCTCTTAGTTTTTCTCCTTCTTTATTGGTCATTCTGTCTCTCCCATTCTCATACTACTACTCCTCATCAACATTCTTCTTATTCTTCTTCTTGCCTTCCTGGCTGAGTGGCTTTTAATCTCCCATTCTTCTTTAGCACTCAAAGTTCAAGTATCCCAGAGCTTAGTATCTATTTTCATGCCCTCTTTTTTTCCACATATATATGCAAAGTTACCAAACGTATATCTCCAGACCAGATCACTCCTGAAATCTAGACTCATATATCAAGATGCCTACTTGATCTTCCCATTTGGATGACCCATAGACATTTCAAATTCCTTCTGAGGTGAATAAAAAATCATCAAATGAAAAAATCATCAAATCTCAAATTCATTTTGAGATAAATGAAAAAGTGAAATTTCGATCTTATACTAAGTCTGCCCCACCTGTTGCCTGCGTGATCTTAGTTAATGGCAATTTCATCCTTTCAGTTACTAAAGCTGTTGGGGTATATGGGGAACTCCGCTCTTTCTCTTACATATATATTTAGTTCAGTAGAAATCCTGTTGTTTTTATTTTCAACTGGTACATATGTGGACTAGCCTTCAATTATTTATCTGACTTCTCTTTCACTCTCTCCCCCCACTCTCTGTTCACTCCTTTATACCCACAGTGCCTTCCATAAAGAACCTTGAGCACTGTCGGTCTCTCCACCCCAGGCCATTGCATCAGCTATTCTCTCTGCCTGGAACACTCTTCTTCCAGACCTCCATGGCTAAGGGCTCCGCCTCCCTGAAGTCTTTGTTCAGGTGTTACTTTCTCAATGAGGCCCACATATTTCAAATTGCAACCACCCTCCTCTACCTGGCACTTTCCAAATTTCCTTACTCTACTCTTTTAATTTTCCTTGTTACTTTGGACATCATAATTTTCTTATTTATGTTATTCTTTACTGATTCCTACACATATTTGCCATCAGATTGGTCCAGGCATCTGACTTAAGAAATTTCAAGATCTTTTCTTATGATTTTCAATTTTCAAAATTTGAGGATACACAGTTGTTTATTGGGGATTAAGGATCACATCCAATAACTTAGCCCCAGAAACAGACTTTAAATTCTTCTTAATTACATTGCCTCACTCAAATAAAAATAACCGTTTCATATTTTCAGGAATCTTTTTTTCTGGGCTCAATAATGGAAGCATTTACTCAGAGTGTAAAATGTTTGCAAAGCTAATGTATAGTCAGCCCTTTGTATCTATAAGTTCCTCAGTTGTTGATTCAATCAACTATTGATCAAAAATATTTTTAAAAAATGCATCTATACTGGACATATACAGACTTTTCTTTGTTATTATTCCCTAAACAATACAGTATAGCCATCACTTACATAGCATTTACATTTTATTAGGTATTATAAGTAATCTAGAGATAATTTAAAGTATAAGGAGGATGTTCATAGGTTATATACAAATAATATACTGTACCATTTTATATAAGGGACTTGAACATCCACAGATTTTTATATTAGCTGGAGGCCCTGGAACCAATTCCTCAGGGATACTGAGGGATGACTGCATTGTGTAATGTATATTTATCAGCCTATTACTGGTGCAAATTTCACATTTTTAAAAAATAGTGCAGGAAATATTTTATTTTTTTCAGCCAATGGCATTCCAGGGTTAATGGCTGTTATTTCCTGATAAAAGTAAAACAAAAAATAAGTTAATAAAAGTCAAAATGATAAACCTTTAATTTTAACATCCAATTTAAGAAAAAGGTTGTTAAAAGTGAACACTTGTGGCTCCTAAAAGGCAGTTAGAGCAGCACATCAGCATATCAGAATTTGTAACACAGTTAAATGTAATATATGAAAATATTTTAAACTGCTGTAATATGCTAGTAAGATAATTTCTAAACAACTGACAATGTACAGAATATGCAAACATTACTGTGCTTCTCAGTCTACATTATTACTTGTCCTGGTAGTATAATTATTTTGAAGGTTTGAACCATTAAACCTGTCACTTGTATGGCATTCTTTAAAATGAAAAGTATGGAAAATCTCATTTTCTTTTTTTCATTGTTTCTGAAGCAAGAGAATTGTGTGTGCATGCTCTCTCTCTCTCTCTCTCTTTACTTTTTCTTATTATTTTGGATTGTATGCTTTTGAGATTAATTTCTAAATAATGGTTCATGGGGCCAATTCACCATATGCCCTTGGGAATATTTTTAAATATCCCAAATCACAAGCCAAAACTAAAATTTTTGTAGCTAATTAAAAGTCTGACAGTTAAAATATACAAAATAATATAAAGACAGTTTTAAATCCACATGTGACAGCCATTTGCAGAAAATGCAAGTTTGGCTTTAGCTATAGCTACAATAAATGTTATGCAAAACAGTAATATATTATGCAAATATGTCTTTAGATCAGAATGGATCTCTTTTTGTGTCACCCAATGCCTGCATCTCTAGTCAGACTTTTGACTTGCAGCTCATTGCTAGAATTAAGTAAAAATCACTTCTTATCTTTATTACCGGACTACTGTGAGTCAATCCTTTAGTTATCCTCTATTGTGAATTTTTCTGTCATCACTTAGTGATTGCTCAAGGTGAAGCTGAGACAAAGATTTACAAACCCACCCTAAAAGATCTTTTTATATACCAACCCATTTTGTCTTGTGATTCTAGTTGCCTCATGAGATTTCCTTATAGGATTCCTGATTATCAGACAGGAAATTTAAAATAACAACGACTAATATGTTAAGGGATCTATGGAAAGCACAGATAACATGCAACAACAGATGAGAAATGAAAGCTCTAAGACATAATCAAGAGGAAATGACAAATATCAAAACCATCGCGACAGAAATGAAAAATACTTTTGATGGGCTCACCAGTAGGAGTGGACAAGGATAAGGAAAGAATCAGTGAGTTTGAAGATATGTCCATAGAAATTCCCAAACTGAAATACAAAGGGAAAAAAGAATGAGAAAAAAACTAGAACAGAACATCTAAGAACTATAGGACAATATCAAAAAGAATGATATATACGTAACTGGAATACAAGACAAAAAAAGAAAAATCAAAGAGGAAGAAATATTTGAAGTAATAATGGTCAAGAATTTTTCTAAGTCACTAACAGAAACCAAACCATATATCCAGGAAGTTTAGAGAACACCAAGTAGAATAAATGCCAAAATTTTATATCTAGGCAGTTTTCATTTATTTATTTATTTATTTTTTGAGACAGAGTCTCACTGAGTTGCCCGGGCTAGAGTGCTGTGGCGTCAGCCTAGCTCACAGCAACCTCAAACTCCTGGGCTCAAGCGATCCTCCCGCCTCAGCCTCCCGAGTAGCTGGGACTACAGGCATGTGCCACCATGCCTGGCTAATTTTTTCTATGTATTTTTAGTTATCCGATTAATTTCTTTCCATTTTTAGTAGAGATGGGGTCTCGCTCTTGCTCAGGCTGGTTTCGAACTCCTGAGCTCAAACAATCCGCCTGCCTCCGCCTCCCAGAGTGCTAGGATTACAGGTGTGAGCCACCATGCCCCGCCAGTTTTTATTTTTAAAGTGCAGAAAATCAAAGACAGTGAGAAAAATCTGGAAAGAAGGCAGAAGGGGTAAAAAAAAAAATGCCTATGAAGTTTCTACTTTCAATATAAAGACTTAGATAGTTTAAAAGTAAAGGGAAGGAGAAAGTTATACCATGCTAGCTGTAATTAAAAGATGGCTGTTGTAATTTCAGAAACAGTATACTTAAGAACTAGAAAAAATTATCAGGGCCGAGGATGGACATTACATAAGGTGTGAATTCTTGAAGAAGTTAAATAACGATCCTTAATGTGTATGCACCTAACAATAGAGTATAAAAATGCATGAGGCAATGATTTCTATCTCCTTGATAGAACTATAGGGAAAAATAGACAAATCCAGGTTGGAAACTTCAAAACCCTTGTTTTAGTAATTGATAGGTCAAGAAGATAGAAAGTAAATAAGGATATATTAATAGTTAACCTGAATAGCACCATAAATAGCCATCTGGGGCCAGTGCCTTCTGTATTGAACAGCACGGCGCTAGTCTCTTGCTATTCAAGGTATATAGTCTTTGGACCAACAGCATTTCTTTTGGATATTGTTAGAACTACAGAATCTCAGGCCACACGCCAGACCTACTGAATCAGAATTTTCATCTTTAGCAAAACACCCAGGTGATTTGTATGCATATTAAAATTTGAAAATCATTATGTAGACCATCAGAAAACCTAAAAATTCTCCAGGTTCTGGGACAACCACTACTTATCCTTTCACCCTGATTGTTAGCAATGTGTACTGCTATATATCATTGGATCATATCTGAAGATAGGAAATAATAACAACATGGCAATATTGGCATCCTCTGGAAGCCGAAAGAGAAGTAACGCATTTGTACTTCTAAGGGCAATCATCCTCCCAAGCTCCTAAACAAACCTTCTACCAAAACCGTCTATGGCTATGCGTACACAGATTATGCACAGAATTTATACACATTCTTTATACTCAAACCATAAAATTTCATGTGTGGTAATGCCTCAGATATATGGAGTCTATCTTATGGATAATTTCCCATATCCAGAGTGGCACCAGAGTCAGAAAAGAGATTCACGGTTTGGAGGAGTGAAAAAACAGCTACCAGTTTATAAGAGATTACCATATAGTCAAGAAATGTAGCAGAGTGGATGGCCCAAGTGATATTCATAACATGATTATCAGTGGACAATTTCCAAATAAAAAATGACTGTTTCTTACTAAAATGCCAAGCCCTTCAGTGAGAAGAAGTAAGAAAAAATGAAGTCATAAGAGATGAGGAATAGGGAAAAGTGAAGAAATGGTGACATTTAGCCTTTGCTAATAGGTACAACTACAGGAAAGATTGAGTAGCACACACACTGAAGAGAAGAGCTGGAGGGAGGCATGAGCAAACTCGAAAAGTTTTGCAATAGAGCGAACGGTGCTGACTTCCTCAGTTAGCATCTTCAGGGGAATGACAGAATCTTAGACTCAAAGTTCTATAGTAACTAAAGGGCCCTGAAAATATTTGGTGACAGAAGCAAACTAAATTCTATTACTTAACTTGCCTCAAGAAACATCACTGCCTTCAGGAAGAGACGTGCTGAAGGCTGCTCTCATGACAGATTTCCTGGCTGGATGCACCACTGCAGTGCAGCCTCAGCGAGGCTGCGACTTGTCAAGTACCCAGTCTATTCCCCCACACCGCTGCCTGTCCACGCAGCAGCATCCAGCCTCCTCTCCAGCAGTGCCACAGGTGCTGACTTTTTCCCTGGTGAACAGATCAAAAAGCACCCTAATCTTAGATATACTGACACATTTTTTTTTCTTGCCAAAGACTTTAATAAACAAATAATATTGACTAAACTGTGAGTCTATTCTGGTGAGTCTTGATGGCTTTTGTATTTTATATTGAGATTTCTCATAGATTGTTGTAGGAACCCTGTTAAGAAACCATCAGCAAATCATGATACTACACAACTATATCATGGCTTCTTAGACAAAACTTGTTTCTGAATACAACGTGCATGAATGCCAAAGAATCTAGTTTGGAAAAAAATCTTGAAACGTTCTACCTTAGCAAAGATCTGTGAATCAATTGGCATTGGTTTAAGCAGAAGAATGAGTTGACTTTTAACATGCTAACACTGCTGTTTGTCATCGAAGAAAACATTTATGATGGAAAACATTTCATCATCCTGGAATTTTGGCATATTTTACCTGAGATATAATGGATACAAGCAAATGCTTTGAAAGATAAAGACGTTGCTTTCTAACTGGTATTGCCAGTTACTTGTGCCCTCAGTAAATGATTCTGTCAGGAGAATGCTCTTGTTCCAGTTTGGCAAGGCCACTTTTGCTGCATCCACTGAAGAACTTGCCCTGAGGAAGCAGTCCCAGTTTTTTGTGATATTTCACATCTTGCTGTATCACCCCATTGTTCAGTGTGTGGCTCTGGATATTACTGAGAATATATAGTGTCATTACAGAGAAATGTAACCCATCATGCAGACAACATACAAAAATTTAGAACAACAAAGGTACAATCTTTAAACATTGCTTGTACCCGGGATTCTGTTTAAAGACAAATATTAAGAAAAACCTGGAGAATCTTGTGATCTCTTAGGATGTCAAGAGAATTGTCGCTTTTATGATTTAAAAATGGTCAGTCTGAATAAAAGTATGCAAAATTTCAACAATGGCAGTGTGTAAAAAAAAGAACCAAATGAACATTCTAGAACTGAGAATATACTGTCTGTAATTAAGAACTCATTTGACATGTTTAAGAGCATATTGTGTTTGGAACAGGGTTTGGAGGAAGTAAAAATCCAGAAGCACAAATTCTCAAAATGGTGACCATCACTCCTTCACATCCCATGACAAAAGGCATAGTGGAGTGGGTGCATTTTTTTTAGAGATATCTGGCATTCATGTATTAGTAATATAGAAATTATAGGTACTGATTTTTTTTTAAATCTACATAATGCAGTTTTTTTATTGAACAGAAAATATAAATTTAAAGTATAGCTGAAGGTGTAAGGCTGTATTCTAGATCCTATAAATATTTGAGTGATCTATAAGTACTCATGTTTACATTCAGGCAGGCATCTCTAGTACCGAAACTATTAATACTATTCTTTCTAAAGAAGTCAAATTTAATCTGTCTATGTTTATACCTATATTTCTATTTTATTCCATTCTGGCTGCTATAACAAAATACCATGAACTGGGTAGCTTATAAACAATGAACATTTATTTCTGACAGTTTTGTAGGTTGGGGAGGCCAAAGCTGATGTTTGATTTGTTGGTAGATTCAATGTCTGGTGAGAGTCTGTTCCTCACAGAGAGCATCTTCTGGCTATGTCCTCCCATGGTGGAAGGGTCAGAGGGCTCCCTTGGCCTCTTTTATAAGGACACTAATCACATTCATGAGAGCTCCTCGCTCATGATCTAATCGCCTGCCAAGGCCCTACCTCTTAATACTACCACATTGGGGACTAGGTTTTGACATAGAAATTTTGGGTAGACATAAACACTCAGACTACAGCAAATCTCTAGCTACAAAGCCTTTTCCTTGAGGTTGGTCTTGTGCCAATTATTATTTCTATTTTGATGTTTCAAAATAAACTAATCTACATTTTCCTCTACTGAGGAATATATTCTTCTTAATTTACCCTATATTAATACAGGAGGTTATTCAGTGATTATAATTTACCTTTCATCATCATAGTTTAGAAACAGAATACTCAATCTTTCATTTTTTCTCTCTCTGTCACCCTCTCTCTCTCTCATCAGCACTTTCTCATTGTTATTTTTTTTACTACATTAAGTAAATGATAAACAATAGTAGAGAAAAATCCAAATGTGGTAATTTTGCTATGAAAAAATTATCTTTTTAATCAAAATGTACATTTATACATAGATCTTCATTTTCATTTTTTCCATGTCATCAAAGCCCACTTCCATACATAAGAACTAGTTATGGTGAAATTATGAAAATCATTAATGTCTATTATAAGTTTGTCTTTTCCATATTTTTTGACTGATTTGAGGCAATTTAGTGAATCATCAAGTTGAACAAATGTTTTTATCACTGCATATAACAGTCTAATAAATAACATATGGAAAGTTTATAGCATTTTATAGTTTTAAAAAGCTTTCCTATATATTATTCAAACTACATTTACTAATTATTTCACTGGATTGACCAGAGTGAATATTAAACAAATCAGGTAAACAAAGTCTTTTTTATTCAAATAGAAACACAGTCAGTAATAGAAATTGAAGGTATTTATTCTGCAAACATAGACAGCATAACTGTAGTATCTTTCATCAGTACAAATAATTAGTTGCTGAAAGGATTGGGCCACCCAGAAGTTTATTTCAAAGTGTTTTCCCCACTCCTCCTGCCAACTCTTCATTAAAACCACAATCTCATCATTGATACAGATTTCAGAATTCCCAATCTTAAATTAGTGTTGTCCACACCATTTTAAACCTTGAGCCATCTTTTAAGTTGAAAATACAAGGCATAGCAGTATTTTTAAAAGATCAATCAGAAAGTTTGCATGAGCAAATGTCCAAAACCTTTTATCTTTATGTCCCTAAGAAGTGTCCTGATGATTCTTCTGTCCTCTGATTTTATCAGATATGTAGCCTAATTAATTTTTTCTTTTCAATAATACAAATTTAAGCCATTAAAAAATTTACATCTAAGGAATAATCAATGAATATAAAGTAGAAAAGTAAAAAGTAGCTATGATAGTAACGAAAAGTAGATATAGTTAACTTCATCACTGATAAAGCATGGATTAGTGATGCAATGCACCAAGGCTATCCATTACTTCTAAAGCTAAAATAATGAAGATGTTTGGAATCTTGTTGATATAAGACTCACTTGTGAAATTGTGATGTTTGATTCATTCAGTCATTTAACAGATACTGATCTGCTAGTATGCTCTAAGTTAAAGTATCACACCAAGGACTGAAATGATATTAATAGAAAAATGAATGGCACTTGGATCCTGGCTCCAGTAGAAGACAGTTTATAGCATGAAGGGTGCTTTGAAACATTATGGGCAGACCTTATATGAGTGAAAGAGAATAAATCAAAAAGATTTAGTCATTGTAATTAGCCTGACTCTGAAAGCCTGTTTTGGGAGCTATTTCTACAAATTATTCATTTTTAAATCATCTTACAGACATATAGGTTGACCAACCTATTTGATCTTGTAGAACCCATCCTAATAATTTATGTTTTAATTTTCTCATCTCCTACTCCATTCTATGATTTTTGGAAGGGAGTTCTAGAGAAGAGGTGCTTTTAATTATTTTTCTGTTTGACTCAATGGAATGGGTAATACACCATCATTCAGAGTGCAACACCAGGGATGCAGCAGATAATCCATGAGTTAGAGCTTAAAAATAAATTTAACAAATGATGTTGGCCTTTATGAAAAAGTCCCAAAACAATAAATGTTGGAATGGAAGCAGAGAGACAGGAACACTCATACATTGCTGGTGGGACTGCAAACTAGTGCAACCTCTGTGGAAAGCAATATGGAGATACCTTAAAGAGATACCAGTAGAACTACCGTTTGATCCAGCAATCCCATTATTGGGCATCTACCCAAAAGAACAAAAGTCACTCTATAAAAAAGACACCTGCACCCAAATGTTTATAGCAGCACAATTCACAATTGCAAAGATGTGGAAACAACCCAAGTGTCCATCAATACATGAGTGGATTAATAAAATGTGGCATATGTATACCATGGAGTACTATTCAGCTTTAAGAAACAATGGTGATATAGCACCTATTGTATACTCCTGGATAGAGCTGGAACGCATTCTACTAAGTGAGGTATCCCAAGAATGGAAAGACAAGCACCACATGTAGTCAGCATCAAATTGGTATTAACTGATCAACACATAAGTGCACATATAAGAATAACATCTATTGGATGTTGGGCAGGGGGGAGGGGGAGGGGGGAGGAGGGAGAGGGGACAGATATATGCATACACAAAGAGTGCAATGCGCACCACCTGAAGGATGGACATATTTGAAACTCGTACTTAGGTGGGGAGGGGGGGCAAGGGCAACATACGTAACCTAAACATCTGTACCCCCATAATATGCTGAAATAAAAAAAAATGCAATAAGAAATATCCAAAGGTGGAAATGACACAAATTAGGAGAGATTGTTTGCATTACAAAATATTTATTTTTGAAGGATTTCCTTAAATAAAAAACACTTCTTATGCTTTTTAGTTATGTTTCCAAAATATTACTTACTTGTCAAAATAAAAGCAATGAAGGTAGAGAAACTGAAAACTGAATTAATAGATTAAAACAGTAAATGTTTAAAAAGAAAAACAGAAATAAATTTAAAAAACAAAACTAAACATGTTAAACACACGTTTATATATATCAAGTAAGGAATTTTAAGCTTAGGAAAACAGAACTCAAGCTGCAGAGCTATGATTGCGCTACTGCACTTCAGCCCAGGCAACAGAGCGATACCTTGTCTCTGAAAAACAACAGAAGAATAGAATTCAGAAAGAAAAAAATGGGCATGTCCTACTGAAAATGTGCAGTGAAAATAAAATACACATGGTTAATCTATAAAATCTAAAACCGACACAGATTAGCACGCTGAGTGGACAATCTGTGCGCCGGGGAGGGAGAGGGAAGTGATTGCGGGCGTGGCATTGAAACTCAGGGCTGCCCTGGCGCAAGGGAAGACAGCGCAGGGCAGAATCCTGCCGGTGCCCACCGAGGGAGCATGTTGACCTGCCCCGCCAGAGGGAACTCCTCCGCCCGGAAGCCCGAGTTCCCGCTAGCCCCACCACCGGCAGAAAAAGAACAGCCCGGGGCCTGGACTAAATTTGTAAGGCAATTGGGCCACAAGCGCTGCAGTCCTTGGGCAAGTCCTGTGAGTGTGCTGGCTCGGAGCAGTGGACGTGGGGCGCACATGACTCAGGGAGACACCAACGGCGGCAGCCAAGCCAGTGCCTGTGTCACCCCTCCCCCAAGGCAGTGAGTGGCTCAGGGCGTCTTCTTTCACTTGAGGAAAGGAAGGGGAAGAGCTCAGAGGACTTCATTTTGCAACATGGGTACGAGCTCAGCCACAGTAAAGTATCGAGCTGACTCCTGAGGCCCCTGAGTCCAGGCCTTAGTTCCTGGACAGCATTCCTAGACCCACTCTGTGCAGGAAGAAAAAATGCTGCCCTAAAGGAAAGGACCCAGTCCTGGCAGGACTCACCACCTGCTGACTAAAGAGCCTTGAGCTTTGAACAAACATCAGAGGTAGCCAGGCAACAGTCACCACTGGCTTTGGGTGAGACTGCGCTGGCTTCAGGTGCGACCTGGTGGCTACAAAGGAGTGCCCTCACCACTCCTCCCCCACTCCAGCAGCCCAGCTCTGAGAGTGGAGGAAGAGAGTGAGAAACTTTGCCTGGCAATCCAGAGAATTGTCTTGTATCTTACCCAAGCTCGCCAAGGCAGGGCCACCAGAGTCTGCAAGAGTCACAGCATTACTGAGCGTGGCGCACCCCCAGTGCTGATACAGCTGCCCTGCGAGAAACTTAAAACTAACACAAATTGATAAAAAGCACAAAAATGTGAATAGTTTAGAAAGAGGAACTGTCATTAATAAATAAACATATGGGAAAATATTTAACTCTATTGGAAATCAAACAAATATGAATTAAAACAATAGAAGAAAACATTTTAGTGTAAAAGTTTAGCATAAAATCCTCATTGTTGATGCAGAGGTGGTAAGATGAGGAATATGACACACTCTTGGCAGAAGACTAAATAGATCTGACTGTCTCAGGAAGCAATTGGAGTTTCATACACACACACATTTAGCTTTAGCTTCGGAAGGTTTTGAATCTTTTATGATTATACATCGTCAAAGAAAAATTATTCATGGCAATTTTTAAAGACAGTAAGGAAGACTTTCTTCACAAGAGGACTACTGCAATTGGGTTTTGCAGGAGGGAAGAGAGAATGGGCTCAGCTCCAAATACAACAGAACAAGAGGGGATCTACAGCCCAGGAGCAGGGTGGCCGTCAGTGGATGGAAAACTACTCAGAGGAAGCTTCAGGGGTAACAAAGACTCTGGCTAAACCGGCTTGAAAGAATTCTTGCTGAAGACAGGCCAGGCTGATCAGATGTTGAGTGTGGGTGAAAAGGAATTTGATCAGGTATCAAGGGAAGGGAATTCTCACTGGCCCGGCAGGGTTCCTGCTGCAACTGGACTCAGCAGGCCAAGGATGGAACCCAAGGTCGGAGCCTCATCGAAAAGTGAGCTCAGAGGAGCCTGACTCAAGTTTGGCTAAGGACAGAGTCCTTGTCTGTACACGTATACACACAAGCACCCACATATATGCACGTGTGTATATGTGTATATATGACCTTATGTGTATCTATCTATAATGTACATAATATGCATTTATATATTATATATAATGTACTATATATACATTATATATAGTGTACTGTATCTTATGTAAAATGTACTTTGCTATGTAGATATATATATATAATGTATCATAAAGATTCACATCCTTTCAAAGCTAAAGAAAGAAATTAAAATGGAGAAAAGACCAAAGACAAAAGGCTTCTCCTCAACACCCAATAAATCAACATTCATCTCTTCTACCATGAGCAGCCTCCGGATTTTCCCCCGTCTGAGTCTCTTGCTGAGCCTGAAGGTGCCATCGGGGTAGTGCTTTCCCATGGCCATCACCTTCACCAATGGCTCTCAAATGTGAATCTGCACCACAGTCCCCAGGAGGGCTTGTCAAAGCACAAATCTCCGAGCCGCATCCCCGAGTTCCTGCTTGGACAGGTGTGTGGTGGGGTCCTAGAATCTGTATTTCTCAAAAGTTCCCAGGCATGCTGCTGGTCCCTGGGACACACCTGGAGTAGCACTGGCTTGCACCGCAGGTACCTGTCCCAGTGCCCCACCTGAGCAGCCTTCTCACTCCTCCCCAATTGGCAGAGAATTGTCACCCAACTCTAAATTAATAGATTAGTCACAGCATGTCAGCGGGACACACAAGCAAGTTCCACATCACGACCAGACCCAGGATAGAGGGCTTGGATGAAAGCCGCTTGGCATCCTCTTGGTATGCCCGCCTTTGCTTTAAGTGCAAGAATTCTCAGCCCTGTGGTGAAGCAACCAGTTGTCCTGGTGAACTGGATGCCTCGATTTGCCATCGCTCCCTTCAGTTTTCTCCCCTCTCCCCATCTCCTGCTTGGCCGCTGTCCTCAGAGAGGGTACAGAGGACTCTGAACTGTGTCCACATCCTGGCTCAGCCACCTCCAGCTGTAAGACCGGGGCATCTGCAGGGTCTTCGTCTGCAGATGGGCGCGGGAACATGGGTGCAATGACAACATTGTAAAACTGAACACAAACCCCCTCGCAGAGGGCCTGGCTCAGAACGTGCAGCAGTAGAGTCACTTGCCATCGTTATTCGTCACTGCCCCGTCTCACCTGCAACCTTCACGTTTCTAGTCAGCAACCCAACCCAGCCTGTTCATTTTCCCTTGAACTACGTGTCTTTGCGTCTTCTGTGATGCAAAGCGCTTTTATCTTTAATGGTTTTATTGAGATAATCCCTGATTATTGTTTTTAAGTCATACACTGTGAGAGATAAAAAATAGAATTCCACCCATGCCACCTCCATCGCAGTCCTGAGAGGTGCTGCTGCTAACCGGCTGGGGTGCATTTTTTGTAACCTTTATCTACAAATATACAAACGTATAAATATATATGTTCCATATAGTTATTTTTTACAAGAATGAGGTGATGCCACATAATTTTCTGCAATTTTTTTCCCCTTTTTATGCTGAAAATTGTATTTAAAGAACCTTCAGTGTCTACGCGAACACATAAAGAGCTTGGAAGACATCGCTCCCACCTGCACAACATGAAAAAGCTGAGCACACTGCAAATCAATGACTTTTCTTGGACCTTTCAGGGAATTGAGGTTGTAGGGTAAACTGCCGCCCCCAAATCTGGACAGACAGGTGAATCTGGAGTCACCTCTGAGATCAACTGACCTCAAGCAGACGCTGCCGCAGCCACAAACTGGCGGAAGCAGTTCAGGGGTCATTCTGATGACCGGAGGCTGATGTGGGTGAGGGTCAGAGTGAGATACTCCTGGGGGCTGCAGTCTTAGGGGGCCCACACTTTCAGGGGTTTTCCTTCCAGGTCCTCAGGGTGAACGATCCCCTCCTTCCCCTCAGTGGAAGGAGAAAAGTAACCATTTCTAAGCAGTCCCAACTGCTCCCCATAAGAAAGGCTTACTCCCCAGCAGAAAAGGCCAGAGCCTTACCCAACTCCAAGGCCCCCTCCCCCAGCCTTCCTGTCTCACCTAAAAAGGACACAAAAAGCTAAGAAACACATGTGAACGTAACATCCCAGGGACACAGGCCCACTGAGGACTGAAATTTATTCATACGATTGTAGAACACTTCCCTTTCCCACTCCTCACCACCACTCCAACAGAGCTTCAGTGTAATAACAGAAGTTACAACGGAAAGAACTACACGGCACAGATTCTAGTTAAGAAAAAGTCTCTGGGGAGATCCCAAGACAACAGGGAGGAGAAAAACAAGGAAATGAGAGGAATTAGAAGCCTCTTGCACCTATGCTACAGCAAATATTAAACACAGCCTAACTCCCAGCAATATTAACAAAAAACCTTATCCTAAAGGCCTACTTACTTGAGTTGCTATTACCGAGTACATTGTTTCTGGCTTTCAACAAAAAAACCAGAAAGACGCGCATGCTAACAGACAAGAAAAAACAGTCTGAGGAGACAAAACAAGAATCAGAATCAGACTCAGATAGGACACAGATTTTGGACCCATCAAAAGGGAATTTTAAATAATTGTGATTAATGTGTCAAGGGAAAAAATAGACAACATGCAAAACAGATGCTAATGTAGGCAGAGAGATGGAGACTCTAAGAAAAACTTAAAAAGAAATTCTATACATTAAAAACACTAACAGATAAAGAATGCCTTTGACGAGCTCGTCAGTAGGCTGGATACAGCTGAGGAAAGAATCAGTGAGCTTGAAGACATGTCCATAGGAACTTCCCAAACTGAAATCCAAAAATAAAAAAAGAATTTAAAAAACACAAAAGAATAACCAAAACCTGTGGGACAATTTCAAAAGGTATAACAAATGTAGAGTTGAAATACCAGATGAATAAGAAAGAGAAAATAGACCAGGAGAAATATTTGAAGTAACAATGGCCAGGAACTTAGCAAAATTAATGATCGATTCCAAACCATAGATTCAGGAAGCTCAAAGAACACCAAGCGGGATAAATACCAAAAAAATCTACACTAGGCATATAATATTCAAACTGCCAAAAATCAAAAGCAAGAGACAAGCCAGAGAGAAGCCAGAAGGGTAGGGAGGAATACCTTTCCTATAATGGAACATGTGTAAAAATTGCTACAGACTTCTCATCAGAAACCATGCAAGCGAGAAGAGCAGAGTAGAATATTTCGTGTTGAAAGGAAAGCACCACCAACCTAGAATTCTGGATCCAACAAAGTTGCCTTCAAAAGTTAAGGAAAAATAGAGACTTTCTAAGACAAACAAATTTCATCAGCAGCAGATCTTCCCTGCAAGAAATGGCAAAAAAAGTTCTTGGCCAGGCACGGTGGCTCATGTCTATAATCCTAGCACTCTGGGAGGCTGAGGCAGGAGATCACTTGAGGTCAGGAGCTCAAGACCAGCCTGGGCAAAAGCAAGACCCCATCTCTACAAAACATAAAAATTAGCCAGGAGTGGTGGTGTATGCCTGGAGTCCCGGCTACTCAGGAGGCTGAGGCCAGAAGATCGCCTGAGCCCAGGAGTTCGAGGGTGCAGTGATGATCACACCACTGCACTCTAACTGGTGTGAGAGAGCAAGATCCTGTCTCAAAAAAAAAAGTTCTTCAGAGAGAAGGAACATGATATAGGTCAGAAGCTTAGATGTACACAAAGAAAGGAAGAGCATCAAAGAAGAAATAAATGAAGATAAAATAAAATCTTTTATTTCTCTTATTCTTAATTGATCTAATAATTATTTGTTCACAGTAATACAAAAATAACAATAGTAACAAATTTCTTAATAATAATATCACTATAATAGTGATATAGCTTGTGTGTAAATGAAATGATGTTATGAGGAATGAGGGAAGAATTAAGAATACTTTGTTATAAAGTACAGTCATTTCATCACTTAAGGAGGGAATTGTGTTCTGAGAAATGCATCATTAGGTAATGTCTTTTGCAAACATCATAAAGTACACTTACACAAACCTAGATGGTATAGCCTACTACACATCTAGGCTGTATGGTATAGCCCATTGCTCCTAGGATACAAACCTACACAGCATGTGTAGGTGGCACATGCCTGTAATCCCAGCTACTCGGGAGGCTGAGGCAGGAGGATCTCTTGAGCCCAGGAGTTTGAAGCTGCAGTGAGCTATGATGACACTACTGCATTCTAGCCAGAGAAACAGAGCAACAAAAACAAATATGATTTTAAAAGATAAAAAGTGGCACTCCTGTCTAGGGTACTTACCATGAATGGAGTTTGTGGAACTGGAAGTTATTCTGCGTGAGTCAGTGAGTGAGTGGTTAGTGAATATGAAGGCCTAAGACATTAGCGTATGCTACTATAGAATTCATAAACACTGTACATTTATTTTAAAATTTCTTTTTATAATGACACCACTGTACACTAGCCTAGGCAGTGGAGCAAGATCCTGTCTTAAAAAAAAAATTATTTTTCTTCAATAATAAAATAAAGTTAGCATATTATAACTTTTTTACTTTACAAATTTTTATTTTTTTAAACTGTTTTGCAAAGTGTTTTTATAATAACACTTAGCTTAAAATACAAACAGCTGTACAAAAATATTTTTTCTTTATAGCCTCATTCTATAAACATTTTTCTATTTTTAAAAATGTAATTATTTTTGTTTTCCTTTTTAAATTTTTTTTTCACATTAAAAAGAATTTTGTTTTATTAAAACAAATCAAGATCACACACAGTCTTAATAACAGCATTTCAAAATCTACTTTGTTCTATTACTTAATATGAAATTGGTAAAACAATTTACTTCTAAAGTTGAAAATGTCCTCAGAAGAATATTACACTAAAAATCTACCTCACAGATTACTTAAAACAGTGTTATGGCTGCATCACAAAGATCCTCTCCACTTAGATTTTCTTAATGCATA
>CAUYSK010028016.1:0-24846 GCA_963575035.1 Avahi laniger
AATGCTACAAACTAAAGACTTCGCGAATAATTCTAACATTAATTTTAAAAGTCCTCCTTGGAACTGTGCTTCCTGCTACTGTTCAGCCCACATGAAATCCTTATCCTCCCAACAATCCTCCTCTCTGAATTTTTTCCTTTATTCATTGTTTGGAAAAGAAGAGAAAGAATTAATATTTAAGAATGCTATACTTGGTATTATTTTACCTTCAAACATAACCCAATAAGGTGGATATTATTATACCAATTTAATAGATTAAGAAATAAAGGCTCTGAGTAGGAAAATAGCATTATGATGCCAATTCTGGAGCCAAAATTTTTTGGCTGAATTCCACCCTTTCTAGCTGTGCAACTTTGGGCAAGTTACTTAAACTCTCTGTGCTTCAGTTCTGTCATCATTAGTTGTGATAATAGGACCCACTCATAGGATTGCTGTGAGAATTACAAAATAAAAATATGTAAAGCACCAAAAACAGTAATTGGACATGGTGACCCCAATGTAAGTACTGACTGTTATTAGGTAACTTACTCAAAGTCATAAAACATTACAGTATCACAGTTGGAATTTTCACTTTAAAGTTTATGTGCTTTCCAGTTCCCTACATTCTACAGTGAGGACTTATTTTTAAAAATACACATTGCTTTTTAAATGATGGCACTAAAAGCAATTAATTGATCAACCAGGTTAGTCAAATTCCCTTGAAAAAGGGAATTTTTTTCAAGACCTTGAAAAAATAAGAAATTGGTTTAATGTATATTAACAGTCAAAATATTTCCAGAGTTTAGAGCATGAGCTTGGATGGGCATAAAACTGAAGATTCTTTGACAACCAAGGATGTCAGAGAAGAAGAAGAAGGCAAGAGGAAAACTTACTGAAAAATAATGAATGTAGGATGAATATAGGGGAACAAATGAAATAAATTCCTTCACAGTTAATGACTGCTCAGCCCTATGACCATAACATGACAGACACCAAACTTGCTCTCTGTGTACGTGTGAAGGTTTAGCTCACAGAATGGAAGGCCCTTTCATTCACTGTGGCTGAATGGCATTCTCCAAGCCGTCCACACATACGTGAAACTCATTGTTCAGTACTAACGGACACTGAAGAAGGCAGGAGGATAGCATCTGGCCACTCACACTGAATCTCTTTCTCAGCCAAAATGTCTCGGGTATTAACCCAGCTACCAATCCAGCAGAGCAGGCCACTCATTGTACCGTGTGGATCCTAGCTGAGTACATTTTTAGAATTATATAATTGATTGACTATGTAGACCTTATATATTTACCCTCAAATCTGACCAACATTACTATAAATGCAGAGCAGTCATTAGGGAGAGAGTTTTGCTTGGGTAATTATAGGCATTTATGACCCATCCTTGTCTCCATATTTGCTGTGCTTCTACTGTGATAATGGGTTCTAATTGTGTTGTTACTGAAAGAGAAAGAAAGACAGTAAGCATTAAAACACCATCTAGCAGTGCCAAAGGGATCAGGGTTCCAGTGTTCAATGATAGTTATTTCCTAAAATATGTATACTCCAATTTGACATAATTGTGTTAAGCCTGATTTTTTTAAAGACAACACAATGATAGCAATACCAGTAACTTCAAATATTTAAAGATTCTTCAATTTTCAAGGTGATTTCACTTACAGTAAATAATTATTAAATTACTAAATAATAATTTCATCTTTAGTAGTAGAACTGGAAATAGAGTAGTAACCTATTTTAAATTCCAGTTTTAAATGTGGCATTTTTATAAGTAGAAAGATCCATGATAATACACTTAGTTTATAAATCCTAGAAGTTTTGTGGTTAGGGCAATGAAGTCTTTTAAATTTGAAACAATTTAGAAAATATTCATAGTTTAACTCTACAACTGTGATGGGAAAAATCCATTTTAATCTAATAACCTGAAATATTTTTTTAAAATATCACTAAACAGACACTTAATGACCTAGAGAAACTACACTTTTTAAAAAGTATTTTAAAAAACGTTAGTGTTATAATCTGAGTTGGAAACTCTGAGGTATAAAGTGAATATTTGCATATAATCCTGAAGATGGGATTTGATTTTTTCACAAGTTATTCGAAAGAAGAGGGAGAGGGGAAGGGAAAGCGTGCTAAAGGTCACCGCAACCTTCATGTGAAGTGTAAAGCTTAGTGATGGTTTTACCTTGGTGATTTATCTATTTAATCCTTAGTCATAAATCTTATAGATCACAAGCATTTTGGCTCCAAATTTCTTAGATAATATTGCTAAATAAATCAAATGTGTAGGAAGATAGAGATAGATTGGTATAATTATCGTGATGTATGAATACAGACAAGCATATAATATTTAAATTATGCATATCGACTTCATCATCTGTTTACAGTGTCCACTGTTTGCTTGGCCTTCTCATCTTGGTGATGTATATATTCTAGCTATAGACTATAACTAGGTAGTAAAATTTATCTCTAGAGAAGCAAATAAAAATGTAAATATTTCTAGTGTTTCATGTCCATTAATTTCTGGCATATAGCTTATAGGTTAAATAAAATATGAAAAGAGCACAGTGTTTGCTCTCGAATACTTAGGATGTAATTGAATGGATAATATTATTGAAGTTGTTGCAGATTTTCATTAGTTATACAGTAAAATTAAAGATTCTCTTGGCACAAGGCTTGGCAGTAGTATCATTATGAATACTACTACTTTGAGTACATCAAGACTGCTAAAAATTTAAATTTTTGAAAGAATGGAACATTTCTAGAGCTAACTTTCAGGCTCATTGAAGAGGTCATATTGGGTTATCATCATTGTTAAAATTAGTATTTACGATAGAAAAATACATTCCAAGACGAGAGGTAAATTTAAGGAAACAATCCCATTCATTCTTTAGAAATTTGAAAATGCTTTAGATATTTTAGAGCCCTTTCCTACTCATTGTTGTAGGGTACATAATACCCACGTGGGTATTATGATGAGTCTTCCTAGTTACGTATACTAGGAAAGAAAAGTCAAGTCCATAAAAACTAAATGCCTTAACAGTGATCATACAGCTTGCTTGTGGCAGAACCAATATTAGAACCTATATATTTTGACTCCCCTCTCTGTGCTTCTTCCAGTGGGGCTATAGAAATATAAACAATTACAGAAACATTGAGGAGAAACAAACAAAAAAAAAAAAGAATCACTAGAACTTAATGTTAGACAAACTGTGAATGTTCACTGTAAAAACTAGTAAATGTACATTTATTTGACAATAGTTATGTTAACTTACGTTAACAGTTATTTTAATGTAAGGGATTAGAGTAGGATAACAAAAAACAGATTTAACTATTTAACCATTAACTAAATATCTTAAACATTCAAGAAATCAATATACCTTAATTTGTTAAGAAATTTGGCAAAATTTTTAAAAGTATTGTGAAATTATAGCTCTAATTTATTTTAGCACTGTGCTTTCATACTTTATCAGTATGAAAGGCTTTACCAGATCAATCATATTATTCCGTTTTGCAGAACAGGAAATACGTTTAGAGAAATACAGTGTCCAAAGACATACATAGAAAATAAATCGAGTCTGATTCCAAAATCCAATTGTGGAGATGAAGCCAAATTTCATAGTATTTAAACGTAATTTAAGAAGTAAGTATTTGCTTAATGATTCTCTTGAGAATAAGTAGAACACAGATCATTGAACTGAAGAAGAAAAAATTAGGGAGAAATGTCAAAAATTCATGTGGACTAAACCAAAAACGTGAGGTAAATGAGTTTTCCCTTCATTCTCCTGTTGCTCTCAGTCAGTGCCCTGCCCCTTCTTCGGTTGTGCTTGGACATACTCACCACCCTTCCGCCTCGATCCCTCTCTTACACTTTGCAACAACGCATCCCTTTTTGGTTTCTGTTTCCTTACCCAAGTGTTCCAGGTAACAATTTGTTGAAAGGAGTCCTGATCCGCTGTTGTATAGGCAAATGTAAAACATGCGCTGATTGTCTAACCCTCGTGATGGAAATTTTATGCCGGTGATGAAAGGAGTGGTTATTTTATATCACATCACAGTCCCAAGAAGCAATTCAGGATTTTTTTATTCCAGGTGCATGACAGTTAAAGAAATGCAAAATACTTTGATACATTTACTTAATATGTGCTTAATTTTATTTTAGGGTATTGGATTAACTCTCTGTGGGAGCATTTTACATTAGAACTGAATTTTAGGACCCATGGGAGAAATTTTCCTATTGTCTGATTATCAAGAATAGTTGAGCTTTTATTAAGCAATTTATTTTTTTCTTAGCTTCTGGATGGGCTGAATCATTTCTGTGATGGTTCCCTTTTGCATTAGTTGTGAAAAAGCTCAGCCGTATGTTGATCCACCACTATCAAATGAACATTCCTTATAATATGCTTTTTGAACTCTAAATATATCCTTGATTGTATTTTATGTTTTAACATTTTTTTCTCTTTAACCTTAACTGTATCATTTTATCTTAATATACATATTTTGATAGGTAGAATTAAACTCTCTTTGGAACAAGACTGTATCTGTATGTATGCATTCACATACATAAACACATACACATGTGTTCACATACATATTCATATACTTTGTATACACACATATATACATAATTATAAATGGATCATTATTAAATAAAAATATATGTCCTGCCATTAAGAGGGCCTATTCCATTTGCAGATCCTACTATTTATTCAAACGGTAGCCTCCCTTCTTCCCCCATTTGTGGAAAATGCCTGCTGTTCTTGGCTTTTTTTTGGTTTTCTGTGGCATGGGTTAAATAATCCAGGAAGCAAAACATTCTCTCTGCTGGTGTGGAGCTAGCCAGCGACAGTTAAATGGTATAATTTTGGAATCACTTGAAGTCAGTGATGATCCTACAGTTCCCTCTTTGTGTCACAAAACAATTAGCTTCCTGTTTTGGCCAAAATCAGGGTCAAGTTGCTACCCTTACCAATCCAAATTCTGTAGATACTTTTTTTTGTGCATGTTTATTTCTTATTCTAACTTTATTTTTCATTGAATGTCATTTTCTGCCATAACTCTGACTGCAATTACAGCAGTAAGGGAGTAAATCCTCAGTTTATGTTGTTTAAAGAATATCAAAGCACAAATACAGTTATATTTTATGAGAAAATTTTATTTGCATGCATCATGCCAAGTATTTATATTACTAGAAGTTTAAACTCACTTAATTCTTACCAGTAAGTTTGATTGACGGTTGGTTATGGAAAGAAGACAGCATCAAATTAGGAATCTGAAGTCCTGGATCCCATGCTAAACTCTCCTAAAAATTAGTGTATGACCCTGGGCAAGAAAAATTATGCCTGCCCCA
Organism: Avahi laniger; assembly: GCA_963575035.1. Taxonomy (NCBI): domain Eukaryota; kingdom Metazoa; phylum Chordata; class Mammalia; order Primates; family Indriidae; genus Avahi; species Avahi laniger. Next base: position 5,342 of record CAUYSK010028016.1, read on the forward strand.
ACTAACTCATAAGATTTTGTGAAAATGCTATAATATTGTTTGTCAAAGTATTCCGAACTGTAAAGAACTAGTCAAATCTCTTGTTATCGCTCAATTTTTTTTCCTGAAAAAGTTTTGATATTGTCAGTGAGCACATTTTACTTTTACTTCTGTTGGTTTTAACTGACATGTGAGTATATTTACGAATTTGAAAACTACTTTACAAATAGTTTTAAAGTATTGGAAGCCTTGTCAACTGCCTTTGACATGACTTATGATAAACTGATTCAGAATTTAAAAAAATAATTGGCATGGTTTTCTTTCAATCACTGTAGTCCCACCGGGTCGGAAACCCAGTGCTTCTGGTTGGAGTCACTTTCTCCATAGTTGATGAGATAGTTATAGAGTACAGATTTTCAGAGAAGATATACATGCACTCTAGAGATTTGTCAAAATCTAGTCCCCTCTTTTGTGTCTGAAAAACAATAGCAAATCACTGGATGAAGATTTCTTTCTTTCTTTCCATTTTATTTGATATCATGTGCCTCTTCTCTTCAGAGAAATCATACACCTGCCAAGAAAATCACCTACAGTGAGCTCCCCTTGAGTCCTAGGTGGCAAGGCACAGGCTGCTCTCTCAAAGGAGATTCTCTTTTCACAGAGCACAGGGTACACGCATCTTGATTTTGCTGTTTGTGACAGTTACCAGAATCCCTTAACGTGGAATCTTTTATCTGGATAATATTTATAAATTCGAGGTATCCCAGACTAGACCTTTCCCCCTAGACCCAACAGATTCCTAATTTACTTCAGAGTACAATTAGAAATATTTGCAAAAGAGAGGTAAACTTTGGAATATACCAGAAGATATGACATGGCAAAGTTGTTTTGGTTTGACTTGATTTATTATAAGTTTAAGTAGAATATCCACACTTGATCTCTCCTGCAAGCTTTCCTGAGGATTCCACCAGTGTGGTGGCAGCATGCCTGTGAGTGACCTTGGGCCGCAGCCTGCGCACATACACCCCATGGTAGCAGTTCTGGAAGGAGGAACCCCTGCCACCACCACTACTGTCTTCTGCATTTTCCAAAATCTCTAACAGGTTTCTCTGGGTTGCTTCAAATTCAGGGGGATTTGGCTAGAGAGAAAGTATGTGAGGCTGTGTTTTGCCGGGCCTAGGAAATCCCTAAAAAGCAGATGTGCATTCCCACTTGTTCCGATGAGCATGACCCAGAACAGTCAAAAGTCAGTTAATAACATGTCCCAGGGATACTGCTCTCCACTGGGCTATATTCACGTCTGCAGAAACAGCAATGTCATTTCATCCTCCATTGGCCAGACCCTCATCTCTGTCTGTGAGATGAGAATGACCAGCCTGTACCCTTTTGTCACAGCAGTAGTGGAGAGAAAGAAATGAAAATATGTTGCTAATGACTTCGTATATGTGCTTCTTCCTTGTCCCCGTTGCTCTCCAACAACATCAACATAGCTTTAGCCCGATGTGCCATTTAGACCGGAGTCTTGGACTGATCTGTGATGAATGCCCTGCCGGGTACACAGGAACACGCTGTGAGAGGTAAGCACGTACTACACTGTCTTGTAAAATGATTTCTACCTTGGGAGTTATAAAACCACAGGCATTATTATCCTTTGTACTGTACCAGAGAAACTGCCACACTCAATGAGGTGAAATAGTTTCTCACCACACTTGTCAAACAAATGCATTATATTTTTGTAGCTTATTTATTTTCTAGAAATTGCTCTATAAATCTTCATTCACTAAGAGAATATCTGATTAATGTTTTAATCTTAAAGGTTAAGCATTAACCCACAATCCTTCTAGAAGGCATTGCTCAAGTGGAAAGTCATACACTTTAAGATTTATCTTACTGTCTATGTAGGTACCATTTATTTTTCATAATTAGCTTTTTGTTCTTAAAATGTGGCTTAAATGCATAGTTCATAGGTCAGCAAGTGGTCCATAATTTACTTTAAATATATTTGAAAATAGAAAACAAACTATAATTTATTATCATGATTTATATCCTCTTCTAATTACTCCTAAACCAGTATTTTAATTCTTGTTGATTTTACTAGGTTGCTTTGCAGTGGAACCATGGATATTATTTTGCATAATTTGTGTCATCATATTTCCTCCTGAAATGTTTTTGAGGAAATGGTTCCTCTATATATTCAGTCTCAGTAAAAAATCGGTACAAACTCCCCCGTCGGTAGCATTGCCAAACACAACAGCCTGCCTCTGGTGTTAGCACTGAAAATACTCCCTTTGCTATCACCGCTGGTGGTGGGGGGGGGGGCTGCAGAGGAAGTGACCTGCTTTCACTCATAGGCACCAAGGCACACCCCAAAGAGGGCTGTTTCTGCGTATCCTAGCCTGTCTTCTTGGCATCCATCACCCCTGTTTCAACCAGGATGCATAAAGGTAATGAAGCATGAGCCTGTCACCAGAGAGAATTTAGCTACCAACTAACAGTCTGTGGACAAAGTGCCAGTGGCACTCCCTAGCAGCAACAAGTACTATTTGTGAGTATGGAAGCATCTGTATCAAAAACCTGAAACAAGGAGGATTTATTTGCCATCAATAAACTGAAAATCTTTAATTGTGCTTTTTTTAAGAAACAAAAAGACATATGCATATTACTTATTATATAATCATAGGAGAACATATGATTGCCAAGACAGATTTATATCAAATGCCTAACTCCTCAGCACACTACAGGCAACCTTTTTTTTTTAGCAACTGGAAAATGACAGCTGCTCTGTCATACAAGGCCATTAAATGCACTTATCTAGGTGAGCATAGTCTCTGATGTATTTATATCGCTCTGCTTCATGCACTATACCTTCTATGTGTGTTAGACAATAGTTCTGAGCCATCTAAATTTAAAATGCTACATTTTATTAAACAAACATCTCTTTAGCAACTACCATGTGCTAGGTACAAGGCTAGATGTTGTATATAAACAGATGCACTATATCACCCTTGCCCTCAGCAGCTCACATCCTTCTTTAATGCAGATGAGAATGGTTCCATGTATTCTTGAGCAAATTCTATTTGAATAATAAAAAATCACCAAGGAAAGAAATACCTGACAGAAAGCATGATTTCCTGTCTAAAATCTGTATTAATCTCACGCAAAAGAATATGGTGACACACATAGACAGTATAGCAGATGGCACAGCTTATCTCCAACTCAAGTTTTTTTTTTCAGTCAAAAATAATATTGAACAATTATTATTTAGACAAAAGGATACTATGTTTTTCTAGCCGAATTTAAATTAGGATTTTCCAGGAATGTTTAGGATTTATCATTTCACTGTATTTATATAAGCTAAAAAGCCCATTAGATGGATCCAAAATATTAGCAGAAACATTTTTTGAGATGTGTATGTTGAAGTAGAAGGGAAGGAAGGTAAGGATGGGTGAAGGAGGAAATACTGTTTGCACTGAAGATCTTATAATCAAAACCATTCTCCAAGTGATGTTCATGATCAGCTTCTGCACATCATCTCCAGAAAACCAGCATTCAAAAACTAAGGCAGCATTTCCCAAACTGTAGATGTTCCTAGAATGGAGACTTCTGTGATCATGTAAGTTTGGGAAGTATCCATTAGCATGTTAATAGTTCTGGCATGTCCTGTAGTGTGTAGTGAAGAAATCTGTCCAATTTGTTCAGCTCAGCATTTCCTAAATATATGTGGCCATAAATTTTCCACATTTAATATATAGCAAGAAAATATCTCAGATTACAGCTCAGGTGGACAAGAATTATAACTTTATGGTCTTTATCTCAATTTAATTTCATTATGAGACCCCTTTCTCTATATATGGGAGCTGCGAGGGCTTAGCAACATAATCTCAGCCAGTTTAAAGTTTTTTTTCTTTTCCTCTTCCCACCTTCATGCTTGAATTAAAGTTCTAACAAGCTTTCCTAGTACCCAGGGGCTTGTATGCATGCGTAGGGGGGCGGGGAGAATGGACGTGTGTGTACTGGGCAAAGAGACATGTCGTGGGGCCAGCCAGTCCTGAGTATTTCATCCTGGCATCTTTCTGCAGACTCATTCCTTTTCCCCATCTTCCTAATTACCTTTCTCTTCAGGTCTAGCAAGTCTCTCCAGTACTTTCACTGCATTCCTGGAGATACAGGAATCATTCAGATTCTTTCATTCCTCGCTGGGACCCACCAACATCTCTCCCATCACCATTTCTCCATCCGCCTTTCCGATTTCATCCCATTTTCTGTTTGGGGGAGGAGCTGCCACATTGATAGAAATGACGATTTCTAGAGCCCAAAGTCCAGAAGATTCCTGTGTTTCTGCTTTCTGCTCAGTCAAATCCCTTCCCTCAAGCATGTAGCATGGGATAGGCCTTGCTTCCTGACTTGAGGGAGTGAAGAGCAGTGAATGAGTGGATGGCAAAAGGAGATACAACAAAATGTTGATTGGTATTCTGTCACATATAGAACATGAATCACAGCTTGGGAAACATTTAGTCGGGACCACAGCACCCCTGTGTTGAGGTATCACTGCTTTGCTGGGGAATGTTTCAAAACAAAGAAAAAGGAGAGAGTCAGGGAGTAAGGGGAGAAGATATTCATCATGACACTTTGCTAAGATTCTAGGCTTTTATCATCTGGACAAGAGGAGAAAAATTAAAAATTAAAAACTGAGAGACAGCATCTTAGAGGGCTAAAAGGGATTAAGTAAGCATTGGAGCATCAAGGAAGATGAAAAGGAGCACAGAGCAGAAAGTGAGTTAAATGCTGATAACACCTGCCCTTACTGGACACTAAGTCACTTTCAGAGTAAGTTTGTCTCCTCGGCAATGTATCACACGTTAGGGAGAAAGACATTTAAAAAGACCGTGGCAAGCTCACCTTGTGGCTTCTACAGGACAACATGAATCTTAACGGGATACATGGACTTTTTAAACCCTACCCCCTCCCTAGCTGACAAATTTTTAACAGCTCATCCCTAGGTGAGGAGAGAGAGGTCAAAAGTTAAGACTGGTTTCACAATTTCCACTGAGAATGCAGAAGTTCTTTGAATCTAATTGTTTAATGTTTTGAAAAATCACCTACAATACCATTTAGATATTCTCTGCTTCAGAAATGCCTGAATTTGGATCAAATCTAATGACCCTCTGATCCCTATGATCACTGGCGAGAACTTCTACTCATGTCTGGGTGTCCTTGCACCCTTGGGTACTGAATGTAGAGCAAGGGGTAACAGAAATAGCAGAAGAGAAACAGTTGTACCTATTTGGTAGTATCATTAGCAAAGTTGTGACTCCAGCTGAGGTTTCAAGAGGCCCCTCCTGTGTGATTGTGTGTTTTGTACACTGCACAAAGGCACTCAGGGCAGGGGGAGTTTGAGCGCTTGAATCCAGCATACCCTCTTCTTGTCAGGACACCTTCTGTGCTGTGCCTGGTGTCCGCCGTGTCCACTCTGTCTTCACTTTTTCTGTGTATGCCTGGAGAGGACACTTTTTTCCAATTTTAGAAAGGCACCATATAAGCAGACAAAGTCCCTCGGTCTTTTGCTGATTATGTCAAATGGGAGGAAGTACAAACACCGCACAGCCACTCCTCGTTACTCTCCAGCCTTCCTCCTCTGAGCTTTTGCCAATACTGTTTCCCGGGCCCGGAAGACTGCAGCCCTTCCTCGCCTCCTCCTGAAGTTAACCCCTGTTCAGCTTTCAAAATTCAGCTCTATCATCCTGAGAGGGTCCTTGATTAATCCTAATCTAGTTGGTTGCCCTTTTCTGTGCTTCCATATAGCCTGTCTCCAGTTGTTCTGCTGCTGCATTTTTAAGTGTGTTTCTTCTCCATGGACTGCAGGATGAAGACTGTGCCTAAAAGTGCTCAGTAGAATTTTGTTTTTTTTTTTTTTTTTGAGGAAGGGAGTTGAGGGAGGGTGAAGTAAGAGCTTTTCTAATTTGCTTAGAGAGATTGAAACTAGCATTTTATTGTTTCATTGTTTTCAGACTGTAGATAAGGGAAAAGTAGGCTGTGGATTTTAGCCAAAAGTTGCTGAAAAACTGATGGGACAGAATGAGATAAGAAAAGCCCATCAGTGCTGTTGCCTTCTTCTCTTTGCTGTTTCTCTCCACCTCTGCCACTTCCTGTCTCTCCCTCCCTTTCCCATTCACGTTGATATTGTTCCTAAGTTATAAATAGCAGCTACTGTAACTCATAACTGCATATGTTTGCTGGGTATCTTACATTAAAGGGTATCTTTCCAAAATACTGTAATTCGATTTGAAAAAGTTAACAAATGTGGAAAGGAACAATGACTTTGTTATGTCGAGGTGCCCATCTCTAGCAAAGCATTCAATAAACTATCTTTTTAAAAAAATGCCCTCATTCTGCCTTGCATGTGAAAATGAGAGGGCTTGAGATTTCACACTATAATTCGTTTTCGTAGAGTGCGAATCCGAGAAGCTGGAAAGGTCCAAAGGACTGTGATTTAAACTAATTTTAATTAGATGAATTTAACTTGCTCACACCATAAAATGCTGTTATTATGAATAAAAGTTTTATGATTAGCAGTTTTGTATTCTCTGACCCTAGAATTACTTTTTAATTCCTAATGGAACATTTTTAGAAATCTCTAAGAATACTATTCTCTGCCTAGAAACGCACACACACATATACCAGCAATGTGTTGAATGTGCTGCATAAAAAGGTCCCACTTTCAATAAAATGGTACATGAATTTTTTATCATGTATATTCACAAATTTTCTGTACATGCCCTGCAACAAAAAATAAAAGACAGATGCTTCTTTTGTTACTTCATTTAATTATAGTTATTTTCTCCCTGGAATGAGGTTTTTTTTTTTTATTATGGGAGAATTTTGAACTTATTAATTGGTATCTATGTTAAAAAAATATTCCCAGATCTTGTTATATAACGCCGTCTCTCCTGAGGGCAGTAAGTCATGTTGAGGAAAGTGAGCTGAAAATAGTAGGTTTTCGTTGGCTGCAATAACGACCATTGTATATCCTTATTCCAGTGGAGCAAAGCCAGTCTCTTAGTAGTAAACACAATGAGATGTGACTATATGTGGATGTGATCATAAGCTCTGAATATTAAATAAGACAAGAAGAATCAAGTCAAAATTCAAAAAGATCTTCTTATTATCTTTATTGAATACTGCTACCGAAGAGATTATGGGGAAATTTTATATGCTAAAATGTTACTACATATTTATACTAGAGAATTAATGAACAATTATGTTTGTGGCTGGTAGTATTCTTCTAAGCAATATTTATACAGCTTTCATAATTTTATAAAACATTTTGTGAATGTAAGTAATCTCATTTTTTAAATTATAAAATATGAAATCTAAAAATTATGGCACCTATAAATTTTCTAGAAAACTTATAATAATAAATATATCTGTACCCAATCAATGACTTTACCCCATAATTGTGATGTTATTAAAGTATCCTCTATATGAAGTACTGGATTTAAGCCATTTCTATTTCAAATGGTAGAGAGCCTTTCTCTACACAATGACTTCCATATCTGTGAGTAGACGAGCATAAAAGTAGTATATTATTGAAAAAATTATCTTCTCTTACATTATTTTTGATGCCCTTCAATTTTGACCCTTGCTGCAAAAGACTTTATTTTGATAAGATGGCGTAGATAACAGAGCTAGCCTTACCGTAGACTTCAGGTGCCCTGTTCTGTTTCTCCTTTGGCAAATGTGGCTTAATACGAAGCTTGAGCAAGTGTAACTGAATGAGAAGACAGACCAGAATATAAATAGGCACTGCCTATGAGGATGTATCTGTGCATGTGTAACATTAAGTTGCATTTTAACACATAACATTTGGGTCAAGGAAAATTCGATACTGTAATTTTTTCAAAATCTTCTGTGATATGCCTTATAAATGAATAAACTTTTATCATTTTCCAATGGTACATAAAGTAGTTTTTGGTTGTTAAAAAAAAAAAAAAGAAGACCTAGAGTTTGTTAGTATGAGTTGTGGGCACAGTTTGGCATCACATTATGTCATGTTCCCATAATATGCAAGCATGCCTTCTCACACTTCCCTTTAGAAAGGAATCTTCAATGAAAATCTGCCTCTGAATGTGTATGCAAATGCATACAAACCGATTATTAATTCAGAGATGCCCACAGTCCCCACCCAATTAATAAGAATCTTCTGAGTCACTAGTTCTACTTAATAAATTCTGAACTTTCATTACTGCATTTCCTTGTGAGCCAGTTTCCTCATAACAAGCTCTCGCTGCAATAACAACAACAACAAAAAATGCGAACCTTACATATTTGTAGAGAAAACAACCAATTGGAGTAGAGACATATGATGTGTTGTACTACAAAGACTTTCCAACATGGACCTGGATTCCCTAGAGTGCCAGCAGCAGATTTCTTATTATGCTTTGGTCTCATCTTCAATGCCTATGACAAGATTTTTTTTTTTTTTCCTGGCTGAAATCTAATTACTTGTGGGCTGGTAGGATTTCATCTTGTATCCACACTGTAGTTAGAGAAAAACATTTTTTTTAATCACCTTGCATTTGAGAAAAAGAACACTTTAAAAGGAAAAGCCATCATCCTGGGAGAGGTGTAGAGTGAAAAATACGTAAACATTGTCTCTACTGAGTTCCCCCCAAATACTCACTGACAAAATTTCTTGCCTTAGGTGTGCAGAAGGCTATTTTGGACAACCTTCTGTACCTGGAGGATCATGTCAGCCATGCCAATGCAATGACAACCTTGACTTCTCCATCCCTGGCAGCTGTGACAGCTTGTCTGGCTCCTGTCTGATATGTAAGCCGGGTACAACAGGCCAGTACTGTGAGCGCTGCGCTGATGGATATTTTGGAGACGCAGTTGATGCAAAGAACTGTCAGCGTAAGTCCTGAACTATTGGTGCCCCTGACAGAATTGATACATTGTACCTCAAAGTAGCTGATGAGTTCTTGAGTGGGGATTGAAGAGCAGGAAATTTTGTGTAATACGTGGATGATCGATGTGCAGCACATGCACACAGTCTGCATATTCTAAAATATTTCTTTGCACTAATAGAGTAAATCCTTTTAAAATTGCTGCATTATTGAAGTGTCATTGTTTTTCAAATGACACACATGTTTCTGTTTACATGTGGAATGAAGATTTTAAAGTGAACTTATGTCCATAACAGGAAAGAAGAATTTGGAAATTAGGTAGGCTCTATCTAATCATTTGCTTGGAATAAATGTATCAGCCCATATTGTTTCATTAGGACCTGTCAGAAGGTGTTAATCAGTTATGCTTTTATATGTGAAATTTACAGCCTTGTATTTCATAATAGGTGTAAAATTCTGACAACATTTTCACACACTGACATTTGTAATTGTTAAGTGACTAGCCTCATTTTAATTTTATAATAGTCATTCTACGACTATTCATAAAATGCTCTTTCTGTGTTTTCCTTCCGCAAAATTAGGGTTTCATCCACATCAGTACAGTACATTCCTCCCTTTGTCTTCCCCTCCTTAGCTATATTATTCGGTACTGCATAGAATTTACAAATCCTTTGTATTAGTGGTCATGTAATATGTAAAGGGAGACCTTGTTGTTGAAAGTCAAATGGAATGTAAGTCCACGTTAGCACACAACTATGATCAGCTTCGTCTGCTGTCATGATCTTTAGACAGAACAGGTTGTGAGACCAGCCCAACAGTTAATTTCTGCCAAATTTATGATGTAAGAAGATACTTCCAATTATTCAAGTGGGTCCCAGGACCTGCAGAATTATAGAAACCACAGGAAACATTGTCTATCATCATTTCTGCTATAAGCACCAAAGACCCGGTAGGGTACTCTATTTCAATAAGAAATGTGTCTCTCTCATCATGAGCTTAAGAAATGCTAATTTGTTGAATCAAAACCAAATTACTCTCTAGAGTAATTGACACCTATTAATATCACCTGTAAACTGATAATTTTTTTTTTTTTGAGACAAAGTCTCACTCTGTTGCCTGGGCTAGAGTGCCATGGTGGCATCCTAGCTCTCAGCAACCTCAAACTCCTGGGCTCCAACAATCCTTCTGCCTCAGCCTCCTGAGTAGCTGGGACTACAGGCATGTGCCACCATGCCCGGCTAATTTTTTCTATATACTTTTAGTTGCCCAGATAATTTCTTTCTATTTTTAGTAGAGACGGGGTCTCACTCTTGCTCAGGCTGGTTTCGAACTCCTGAGCTCAAACGATCTGCCCGCCTCTGCCTCCCAGAGTGCTAGGATTACAGGCATGAGCCACTGCGCCCAACCAAACTGATAATTTTTTAAGGCAAAATTTCCAGTAGGCTCAGAGTGCATTTAAACACTGTGGATTTGGGGCATATGTATAAAATTATAGGGAGGTTAAGAAATTCTTCCACTCAAACAGATCATTTGGGATCTATATTTTCTAGCTGTGTGACCCTGGACAAGACATTTGACCTCACTGAGACTCAGTTTCCCTGTCTACAACAAGGGTCATGGATTTTGTGTGGGGATTGAAGGATTTGGCACATAGATGGTATCCAGTGAGCTCCTGGGGCCTGGAGAAGCTCATACGTGGTAGCTGCTTTGGTAGTAGTGTAGCAGTTATGAGTGTCAGCCTAATTCTAAGGCTACATTAATCATTCAGTGACTGTTTTTTTCCTGTCTTCTAATAACCTCCTCCATAAAGGTGAGGATATTATTCCACTTCTTTTATTATGGTAAACTAGGGATGTGTGACAAGAAGTCCTAAGAATATATAGAAGAATGTGGAAATAAAAACATTTAGCACCATCACCAATTTTTATACCACTTGCTGTAAGTATAGACATGATTATGATTTTTAATGTTCGGTGGCATAGAATTACAGTTAAAAGTATAAGAACACATTTATTATCTACTCTTATAATTTTTATGGATACAATAGCTCTTCCATGCATAGGTGGTAAACCTTCAAGAAAAGAAAGTTCATAGAAAAAATCTTTATGTAAGTTGCCTCTAGACTTGTAAGAAGTACCCTACTACAAAGAACTATATCTTGCTTTTTAAATTTATGTGTATTTTTGTGTCATACTTTTCCATTGAAAAGGTACTTTTGTGAAATTTTATATTGCTTTTATTATTTTTAAGATGACATTAATTAATTACTATAACATTTATGATAAATTTAATTTTATAGTCCTAACTCTAAAAAAAAGTGACTTCTAAATTCTAAGTATTTTGAAATTTTAAAAATTTACATATAATAAGAAACTTACATAAAGAAATAAGGGTATATACAATTCTAGTGTCCAAGTGAAAATGGATATGTAAAGAAAGTATTTTCTTCAGCCTTTTCTTACCTTCTAGCTATGGACTATCCTTAGGCTCTTGCTAATTTCTCAATGGCCCCCACACTAAGTATCAAGTTAGCAGGCTTTGAAGGCCAAACTTTGCTGGAAGATAAATCAAGCTGTTTTTAGAAAAGCAGCAAAAGGAATTAGAACTTAAAGCCAGGTAAACAGAATAATAACATAGGCTAATAGAGTAGCTATTTTTAATGTAAGTTGTGTTCAAGTCAAAGTATTCAGGGACTTTGTACGAAATTTACCAAAACCATCTATAAATAGCCTAAACTCCCATGTCATCTCCCCCTCACATTTTTATTCTGGTATCAATGCTATCATATGTACCATTAAAAATACAAAGGGTAAGCAATTAATTACTATTCTATTTCTGAAAAGGCCATTTAAGTTTTAGACTGATTATTATATTTTTCAGAATAACATTAGATTTCATAACAAAGTAAGAAAAGACAAAAGATTAATTAAACCAAATATATTTTCTATCTTTGGAGATAGTATATAAATTGAAAAAAAGTGATGTCTAAATATTATATTAATGCTGTACTCCTAACACACTTGAAAGTGTTTTTGTTATCATATATAGTTTTCTAATCTTAAAGTTATATATATTATTTTACCTCAAGCTTATTTTTTGAACTTAGCCCAAAAAAACTGGCCCATAGTGTTAATAAATAATTGTTAAATTGAAAAAATTAATTAATTAAATGTTTCTTGATTAATAGCAACATTATAATTATTCCATGGGTGCTATTCATTATGATAATTTCTCAAAATGGTTTTAGCCCTAAAGCCAGTAAGCATTACTTACCATGGGATTACAATATTTTAAATTTATCCCAATGTTTCTACAAAGACGTGAAACAGAATTAGCCCCTGAACTCAGGGAACTCTAAGTCTCATTCAGGTTCTAGACTCACTTCAATGGCCTACTAAGCACATAGTCTTGTATAAGGTATGGTTTCTTTGAATTTCAGTGTCTTCATTTTTAAGATTGGAATAATAATGATGACATTAATATTTCAATAGCATATGATGGACCAGGCACTGTACTACATCCTTTATATGAATTATCTCTACAGCTTGTAGAGTTGTTACAGAGATCAAATGATAGAATCCCTAACAATACTTAGAAAACACCCTATTACTGAATTTAGGTGTGCATGTTACCATGCAGGCTATATTATTCTTTAACAAGCCTGTTAAGACTATTACGAAGTTTCTTCCTGGCCACAGATCTCTCTTTTCTTTGTAGCCTGTCGTTGTAATCCCAATGGCTCCTTCTCAGAGATTTGCCACACTCGGACTGGGCAGTGTGAATGCAGAGCTAACGTGCAGGGACAGCGATGTGACGAATGCAAGGTAAGGAGCAGGAGCTGACCAATGAATTACTTCCTCCTGGAAAATTGTCACTGGCTTTCAATGATATGTTTTGTACACCTCAGTATATTGAAAGAAGAGCTCAGGATTATCTAAGTCTACTGCTAAAATCGCTGTGATCAGTGAAATATTTTCTGAAACTAGAAGAAAATTTGCTGTACATTAGCATTTAACCTTCTACCTGCATTTCTTTGGCAATGGAATTTGTATCATATTTGCTGTAATTCAGATATTTTTGAAACAAATAACATACAAATTTAATCTTTATCTGTAGAGAGTAAAATACTCTTTCCTTTGCCTTTACTCTTTTGGAAGAATAAAATGTCACTCCTTTTGTTTTTAGCAAACACCTTCTAGTTCCATCTTTTAAAAGCTAGTTCCTGTGAGCACTCTATTTAACAAACGTTTTCAGTAGAGAAGCCAATCAAGGTACTTTTTTAGACACATCATTTTGCTAAAACGAAATATTCAGTTAAAATACAGTGCGTTGCTCCCCATGCCTGAACATACCGACTGCTCTGCCTTCAGGATGGTGAGCACCTTGGGATTCCTCCCCGAAAACACCTGCGCTTGCAGTGGCTCTTTCACATTTTTACATTCTATTCGTGATAAAGGGTAACAAGCAGAACCGAGCATTTCTTACGTGTCAAGCAGGCCTTTCTGTAGGAAGTTTGAAAATATCATCTCCTATCTCTTAAATAATATTGTATGCTCTGTTTTGTTTTCATTTTATTTTTCTATTGGCTTTTAAAGCCCAACATGTGGTGGGACCCAGAGAAGCGACTCTGTGTGCTCTGTGACTGCGATCCCCGCGGCTCTGTGTCACGGCAATGTGATATTACAGGAAGATGTATCTGTAAATCAGGCTTCGTAGGGAAACAGTGCAACCTCGGCAGGCAGGTGCACCGACAGCAGGAGCAGCCGCGAAGAGCGCAGCGGGTGCTGGGGTCTCCCCAGAGATGGGGCATCAGCAGCTCCAGTGGGTGCCCTCGGGGCGCCTATCGGGCCCCAGCTCCGGTAATCCCAGAGGCGATGCATGGTTCGTGCCTCAGCATGTTGTGTTCCGTGTGCTGCAGCTGAAGTTCCCTGGTGGCATTTCACGAAATAACAGTTGCTAAGTATCCTAACTGCAAATGCAAAAATTGGACAATTGCTGATTGAACCCTTGCCTTTTTCAAAATTACTATCCATATGCTTTAAAAAGTATATTTAAGTTCATAGCTTCATAAAAGTTTGAATTAACCATGGATATGTAGATATCAAATAAAAATTTATTTGTGGGAACCTATAATCTTAGAAATGAAAGGGACCTCAGGCATCGTTTAGAGAAAACTCACGTTTATGAATGAACAAATAAAGGTAAATCTAGCAAAGAAAGTGACTTGCCCAAAAAAACTCCGCCCATTTCTCTGACATTTGTCTGACATGTCATCATAATTAAGAATTTTGTTAATTTCCACATCATAATTGTGCTTATGTGTACAACAAACACAAGAAACATTTTCATGCATTATAAATGCACAACACATACAAAATGAGAAAGGTTGTTTTCAGCTATATAAATGAGGTCCCCTATCTCCCAGGCAGAACAAAAGAAATGCCGGGGAAGAAGGAAGAAAGGAAGGGAGGGAAGAAGAGGTCCCAGGCTGAGTTGTGAAGGAACAGGAGACAAAACTTGCCAGTGTATATTCAGGGCCTGGTGGGGAGTTGAGGGCATAGAAGAAGGAAAGAATAGCATAAAAAGTAAAGGAGAAGAAACAAACAAAAAATTCGTGGCTTTATCTCTTCGCTCATTATTGCTCATTTTAAGAAAACAAATTCTGACATCAGAAGGCCTTAGCTCAAATCCCAGCCTCACCACTAGTATAAGTTACTTAATCTTTCTGTAATTCAGCTTCATCTGCAGTAGGACCTACTTCAGAGGGTCTGTGACTGCTTGGATCCTCCAAGAAGCAAATGCCAAGAGATTTCCTCGGGGAAATGCCTATGAAGGATGAAGGGGAGAGAGCATAGCATTCCAGGAACCTTCTGCTACAATGGGGTTCTGACTCCTGAGAAAAGAAAGAGAAGGAAATTTGGGTAGGAAAACCTCATTTGGCACATTTTGCCAAAATCCCAATTTTTTTGGCCAGGCCAAAGAGAAATGCCCAGGCAGATTTTGCCCATTAGAAGAATCCTGAATTGGACAGGAAGGTTTTAATACCCTACTGTAGTCAACCACTGACTGGTGGAAGCCTGGAAGCAGCATGACCTTGTGTGAGCTCATCTTAGTCCATGTGGGCTGCTATTAGAAAACAGCATAGGCTGTTGCTCATAAACAACAGAAATTTATTCCTCACAGTTCTGGAGGGTGGGAAGTCCAAAATCAAGGAATTGGAAGATCCCCTTTCTGGTGAAGGCTTGCTTTCTCTAGATGGCCATCTTCTCACAGTAACCTCATATGGCAGAGGAATCTCTCTGAGGGCACTTCTATAAGGGCACTAATCCTATTGATGAGGGCTCCATCCTCATGACCTCATTACCTCCCAAGGGCCCAGCCTCCTGTCTATACTATCACATTGGGGGCAGTAAGTATTTCAACATATGAATTTGGGGGGACATAAACATTCAGTCCATTGCAGAACTCTTCTTATGGATCCAAAGACTAAAAACTGGAGGTTGTCAGTCATCAGCATTTGACACCATGGGTTCTCTTGCAGGTAATCTGACAGTGCACCTCCAAGGCTGTTTCAGGGTAGAAGTGAAAACAGCACATAAGGAAGAAACATGGAGAGTTCTTAATAAATGTTACTACTGTAACATTTATTGTTGTAAATAGTAATAAATGTATTATTACTATTGCTCTGAAATGAAGAAATCTTTAAATTTTGTTTTTCAAAACAAATACATAAATTTAAAATAAAAGAAAGGGATATTAACTCATCAAAATGTCTCCAAAATATAAATTCAGCAGAAAATCAGCCCTTTTCCTACATATCTTACAGTACTGTTGGATAAAGAGTGTTTTATCCTGAGACTACTTTTCCTCTGGGGCCCTGTGTGTGAGAGTTAGGAGCGCAGACTCTAAGGCCAGCCTGGCTGGTTTGGAACACTGCCCCACAGTTGGCTAGCTGATGACCTTAGGCAACTTACTTAACCTTTCTGTGCCTCAATTTCAGCACTCTATACAAAAGTGATGAAAATAACAACTGTCTGCCAGGGTTGTCCTGAAGAATAAATAAATTCATACTTGTACAATATTTTAGAACAGTACTTGGCACAAAGGAAGCACAATTTGAAAGTGTTAGTTTTTATCTTTACCCCAGGAAAGAAGAATTTCAGGGAGTCCATCGAACTTCTTACTGAGTCTGGATAGGCATTCTCTTCCATATGTGCTTTATGTCATTAATCTCAATTACTGACAAGGAACATTTGCTCCTGAAGTTTGTTTACTAGTGGAGTTTTCCTTAGCCTTTGACATAAATTTTTGAACACTAAATTTATTAACAATTTGTTAATGAAATTCAGTAGTATTTATTTTGCTATAACTGAGCCTTTAAAACTGTATTATTTAAGTATTTGAAAAATGTGGTAGATACCTTTCTTCTTGCATATTCCTTATGCATATTCCTTAAACATTCCAACTTTAGAATGTTTAAATGATAACTATGAATTGGAATTTCATTTGATATTGATTGATTTACTCATTAAAGGGTGAGACAGTGTGTGTGTGCATCTATGTGTGTGTGTGTATAGTGAAGAAAATTTCAGAAATTAAGATGAATGCAAGTATTAGTTCTACAATTCAGATATTTTTAAAAAGTTTTAATGTATTATATTTTAGTCTTTTGTGTATGTATTTGTGTTTCTATTTGTATGTGTCTGTGTGGTACATGTGTCATTATAGATATGTAATTGGAATCAGTATTTATATAATTTTATATTCTGCTTTTTTAAACTTTTATTTAATGCTATAGCCTAAGCATATTCATATCATTAAAACTATTTCAAAAATGGATTTTAATTATTACATATCATTTTGTACAGCATAATTTATATTCAACCATTTCTCCAGTATTGAACATTTAAGTGCCTCTATAGGTATTCATTATGATAAATAACATTGTAATGGGCATGCTTTCTCTTTAATCATTGTCCCAATTTCTGATTATTTCTCTAGGCATGGTATCTGGAATTTTACAGTGAAATTACCATTTTGAATAAAAATATGTTTTAGTTTTTCTTTATATAGGTGAATTTAATTTCAAAATCATGTCATTTGCTGGAAATGTTATGCACTTTCTTCTTTAATCATATAATGAAATCTGAATTAGAACTAGAAATAAAAATAAAGCTAGCAGTAAACATAAAAATTAAAATTCTTACCACATTTAATCAACCCATTTTACACTTAAAAAATAAAACTATTCTTAGCTACAGTCATTTTAAAAGTCTAATTTTCTGTGCGATTTTGTTTTCTAGAACTTATTTTTAAAACTGCTAACTGCTAACAATAATTTAGCTAAAACATATAATAAGGCTTATTCATTTCTCTTTGGGTGGCTCACATTAAGTGGCAAGATTTATTTTTACCAGGAAACAATTATTAAGTCTAATTTTCCAAAATAAGAATTACTTTTACAAAGAAGTAATTACTGAGACTAATTTTCCAGATTAAAATATCATAATAATGTGACATACTTTATATTTAAAAAAACAGCACTGAAGTAATTTAAGTAGGATGTGTGCTTTTCATTTTTTTTTACTAGGAGTGATTTTCTTAATTCATCAGCATTTTCTAACCTTATCACTCTAGGCCTGATAACATGCATTTCAAGAAAGTCAACCAAAGCCAGTAATGCAAACATGACCGTAGAAAATGATTTGTTACAAATAGATAAGCAATATGCATATGAATAACTCATCAGAAAATGAAAGTTCCCTTTAACTTACTTAATCTTTAATATGTGTTCTCATAAATCAGTTTCGATTGTTAGAATGAAACCCAAGAAACCAGATCTTTGTTGAATCAATTATTTGGTCAAATGTACACATAATCTGTAAATTATATTTATAATGTGAACACTATAGTGATGATAAGAAGTATTTATGAATATATAAAAAATTAGATCAAACAATAAAGGAAAAAGATTATTTTAAATTTAGGCTGCTGGTAAATGATGTTGAAAGCATTTTTACCAAGTAGAAGTTCATAAGACCTGAAAGTAATCAATTCAGATTATTAGGAATAAAGCAAGTAAAATTTTAAATTAAAACTAGAAATACCACCCATAGCTTATTTCCACATTACTATTATAACCTTGGGAAGTGCAGGGAAAGGCTGGTGAAAATATAACGGAAAAAATGGTACCTAATTCTGCCATTAATTTTTGATGAAATTCCAGAATAATTGAACTTTTCTCTTTGGATATCATAGAAAAGGTCCATTTACTTAAATGACAACCCAGTTGTCTGAACATCAGCTCATAGGTTCCTCTTTTCCCACTTATTCTGTTGGTACTGTGCATCTTGTTTCACTGTGAGTTAATTGATTTAAATTTCATTTTTTCTCATTCCTGTTCTATGCCAGCCTGAAACCTTTGGACTGCAATCAGCAAGGGGGTGCATTCCCTGTAACTGTAATTCTTTTGGGTCTAAGTCATTCGACTGTGAAGAGAGTGGACAATGTTGGTGCCAGCCTGGAGTCACAGGGAAGAAATGTGACCGCTGTGCCCATGGCTATTTCAACTTCCAAGAAGGTGGCTGCACAGGTCCGTTAAAAAAGACTTACGTCCTACACATTCATTCTCTGGTTTTGGTGTCTTAGTTTCTGTAACAGTTTGTTCTCATAAAAGGGATGCACATTGACAACCAATATATGATACAAATGAGTAATGAGTAATATACATTTATTTTATATTATTTCACAAATGAAATGCATTGCAGTTTGAAACACTGCCCTATAAATAACTTTGCTTGCAAGTCCTCCATAAAAATCAGCCAATACCAATTCTGTTGTGTCCCTCCTGTCTGTGACCTCTATTTAGCCAGTCACTCAATGATTGCTGTAGCTTGAAACTAAAATGTTCAATTTTTTTTGGTGCCAATGTTACCTTAGTTTAAACTCTACTCCTAAGCCAATGCATTTCAACTTTTCCTTTTTCTATTGCAATATTGACATACGGATCAGGAAGTTAATATTTTTTCTGGTACAAAAAATGTGTTTCCATCTATTAGCAGCTGCCTTGAAAATTGTGATGTTCTGAGAAACAGGTTGACTCTAGATATTTAGTTCATGGGAAAATCTAACCATGACTCCTTGAAGTATTAATAGTATTCTTATACATCCAGCCACAGACTTCATACAAATCAGGAACTACAAAAATGCCAATTAGCACACTATAGACAAAAGTAAAGATTGAATATTACCCTTGATTTATATGCCAGTAATTTAGAATTATCCTTATTCTAACCATCACCAAGTTGAATATTACCTTTGCTTACTAAACTCATTGATTCAACCTTGATGAAACACCTACACTCTAAAGCATCATGATAAAATTTTAAAACACTGTTATTCACTATTACAGCAAATTTATGTGAGAAGCAGTGGAAAGTTGTATGTTAAAATATACTCTGAGGCCGGGCACGGTGGCTCACGCCTGTAATCCTAGCACTCTGGGAGGCCGAGGCGGGCGGATCGTTCTGAGCTCAGGAGTTCGAGACCAGCCTGAGCAAGAGCGAGACCCCATCTCTACCAAAAATAGAAAGAAATTAATTGGACAGCTAAAAATATATA
>CAUYSK010028018.1:0-20434 GCA_963575035.1 Avahi laniger
CAGTAAATTTTTTTTTAAAAGAAACATACAAGAAGAAGCTCTTTGAAATTAAAATATTACTGCCGAAACTTTTTAAATTCCATTTTCAGGCCAGGCATGGTGTCTCATTTTGGGAGGCCAGAAGTTCAAGACCAGCCTGAGAAAGACAGACCCCCTCTCTATGAAAAATAAAGAAAATTAGCCGGGCATAGTGGCTTACACCTGTAGTCCTAGCTACTCGAGAGGCTGAGGTAGGAGGATCACTTGAGCCCAGGAATTTGAGGTTGCAGTGAGCTATGATGACGTCACTGACTCTAGCCCAGGCAAGGGAACGAGGCTCTGTCTCAAAAAAAAAAGAAAAATTCTATTTTCGATAGAAGGACTTAAAAAGTATAGTCAAGAAAATCTCCCAGAATATAAAACAAAAAGATGTGATAGAAACAAGAGGAAAAAGTTTAAAACTGAAAGAATAATCTTGGAGGTCCAAAGCCCTACTAAGAACCTCAGGATAGAACTTAAAAAAAATAAAAGAGAATGACTACTTAGTATGGGATTTTTTTTTGAGGGTGATGAGCACATTCTGAAATTAGATAGTGGTTATGGTTGTACAGTCTTGTGTGAGTACTAAAAACCACTGAATTGTACACTTTAAAATGGTTAAAGTGGTGAAATGTATACTGTATGAATTTTATCTCAATTTTTACAAGTCTTCTAAAAAAATAAAAGGGAGAGAATTGTTAAAGATATAGACAGATGAGTATTTCCAGAGCTAAGAAGATAGTCAAGCTTCACACTAAAAGAGCCTTTTGGGATCTTCTTTTTTCCTTTTTATATTCCAAAATCTTATGAGGATATGTCTAGATACAGACCTTATTGACTTATTTTATTCTTTGAAGTAATGGTGGAAATAGTGGAAGAAAAAAACACGTTGACTTGGGCAAGATTCAAAAAACAACAGAGATGTATCGAATTTGGTAAATAAAGCTATAAACCAAAGCAGTTGGTGTCCTTGAGTTCCGCAGAGTACCATTACTTCATGAGTAATCTCTTGAAGTTCTTTAGGGTGAGAGATATTTACATTGGACACATTTAAATAGTGTGGCTCTTGCGGACTCTAATACCAAGACTTGGTGATTCAGGCCCTGAAGAGTATTGCAAAAGGAATCTCCCTAAGAAATTTCTGGTTTGTCACTGTTGTTGAATTTTTTTTTTTTTTGATGGCATAGGAGATAGGACAGGGATGGAGTTTTTCCCTTGTTGGTTTGTTTTGTTTTTGTTTTAGAGACAGGGTTTCACTCTGTCACCCAGGCTTGAGGACAGTGGCATGATCATAGCTCACTGCAGCTTTGAACTCCTGAGCTCAAGTGATCCTTCCACCTCAGTCTCCTGAATAGCCAGACTATAGGCATGTGCCACTGCCCTGGCTAATTTTTTTTTTTAAATTTTTTGTAAAGACAGGTCTTGCTATGTTGCTGAGGTTGGTCTCAAACTCCCGGCCTCAAACTGTCCTCCCTCCTCGGCCTCTGGAGTTACAGGCATGAGCAACTGTGCCCATCCTTGATTTATTTTGTAAATGTGTAAAAAATATTGCAAAAGCCAAAAGTTATTTTTTAATTGAAAAAATTTACTCTGAGAAGTCTTGCTTTCGTTCTGTCCCTCCACCCCATCTCCCATCCCCACTCTGTATTAGTAAACCATTTTAATTAGTTTCTGGCCTATCCTTCCAACATTTCCTTTTGAAAATATAAGCAAATACATATATGTGTTCATATCCTGCTCCTTGCCATCCTTTCTTATGCAAAAGGCAGCATACCCTATATCCAACTCTAGACTTGGAGGCAGTGATTCTATATACAGAGTTCTGCCTCTTAGAGATCACTTTATAACGGTATGTAGACACTTTTGATTGGAAAATTTTGGAACTTAAAGAATGAGAATGACCATTTAACTATTGAGAGAAATAATATTCTCTTGTTCGTTTTGAATAAGAATTGAGCACAGGATATTGCCTTGGGATTCCACATGAGGAAGCAGAAAATTAGATAAAGATTTCTTGGAAATTTTTTCTACATTGAGGAACCAAATTGTAACACTCTATTTGACGATAATAAATATCAAGTCATGCTTAGTTATAATTGCCATTTTAGTTCTGTGTTGTGTGGATGCATTTTTCACTTTAAAAGATCACATTATCTGTAGGCATTTGATTGTTTTATATTTACATAGGGACTATTGATTATAGACTTTTGTTTGGTGTTTACAAGTACCTATGAGAGAGGCAATAAAGAGAAGTAGTTAGGAGTATAGACCTTGAAACCAATGGCTTGGCTCAAATTGTGGCTCCCTCACTTCCTACCAGTGTGACCTTGGGCAAGTTAACGTAACATCTTTGTACTTCCATTTCCTACTTGTAAAAAGATGCTAATAATAGTGCCTACCTCATAGAGTTATTAAGAATATTAAATGAGTTAATATTTGTAAAGTACGTAGAAAAGTCCCTGGTACTTCAAAAGCAGCCTTCATTTATTCTTCATGTAATCAGCTTCATTTATTCTTCTATGAAGAATTTTAGATAAATTCAAGGTTTATATGTGGCTTTATATACAGAGATGCCACTATAAACTCTGTGGAGTATCCAATCTTTAAAAATTTTGGTTAAATTTTGTCATAATATGGTAACAAATCACATTTACTGCTTTTAGGTGCTAGAGATAAAATGGAATTTGTACTCTTAAGTAAGAGAACAAAAATGCTGTGAGTCTGGTGGGAGAAAGCAAAAGAGGTTCTTGTCAGCCTCTACTCTTGCCTTTTGTTTCTTTTAAGTTCCAAAATATTTTTGATACTGATTTGTGTCTGTGAATAGTTTTGAAGTACCAATGAAAATAGGTTCTCACTCAAGTAAGAATGATTAGAATGTTTCTTTAAAAAGGTAGAAATAAAATAAACTGAAGATGCTGTTCTACTTGATGGTAAAACAGTGACGTTGTTACCTGCTGTTCACATTGTAGTTTTCTCCTCTTCCCCATCAGTTCCTTGTGCACAGTTTAGACTGAATCTGGAATGTTTCTAGAGAATTAGTTTTATAGGATCAAGTGCTGTCTGTAGTGGACTTCCAGCTCCTCCACATGGTCTGGAGTGAAGAAGAAGGGATAGTTTTTGTTTCTTTTATAACCCAAAGATTAGCTTTTATTGGATAAAATATTAAATGAGGAAATGGAAATTCAATTTCTGGTATTCTTTGGTCTAGTTAACCTAGGCTAAATAGTTTTACTATGCCTTTGCTTCTCCTGCAACAAGGAGTTTTTAATACTTACAATACTGTGCTTAATGTCAAATTACAGCTGATACATTTATCTAATTTGAACTGTCAACTAGTATTCAATAAAAGCATGTTATACATGTGAAGGTGAATACAAACTGAGATAGATAAATATATTTAATATGCAGTAAAAAATTGTATAATGAAATCACCTCTTATTTATTTATGAGTTTGGATTTGTATAAAGGAGGATTTGTTTCTGTGAATTATAGTCAGATATTAGTAGTATCATTCTCTAAGTTTATCTCCCTTTCATGTTCTCATAACAGTTTATATGCTTAATAGCATTCATCATATCTTTTATAGCTATTTTCATGAAACTTTATCTCCTTCTAAACCATGAGTTAAATAGGGACAGGAAAAGGTAATATTAAACTCTGTGTCTGACACTAATTAGTGCTGTATAAGAGATTATTAATCAAATTGTTGCATATTCAGGCTGAGTAAATAAGGACATGAAAGTTGTGGAATAGATAATTTAGAATAGTGCATGATCCTCAAATTATTTGTGTTGGGAGTAAATGAAACCAATTTCCAAACTGGGAGTAGAGGTATTTTTGAAATTTTGGGACTAAAATATTTGGAACTTGAAAACATTTGTCTATAATGTTAATTAAATGTAAAACTGTGGTCATGTTCACAGAATAGACTATAAAAATTTATTTGATCCTCAGTATAGCTGGATGGTACAGATTGACTTACAGGTCATTTTGGGTGTAAGAAGAAATTAGAAGGGAGCTACTTATCTTAATGAGGGGCTGGTCCTGTTTGTTAGCTTTGGTACTGACCACCTTTAAGACTTTGTGGTCAAATCATCTTTGGTTCAAATCAGATCTATACGATCTTTTGGAGAGTGACTTAATCTCTCTAAGTAGGAGTTTCTTCTTCTGTAATAAGGGATAATAATACCTCTATTGCAGAATTGTGAAAAATAAATAAGATATATAAAGTACCTACTATGGTACTGACACAAAATAAGTTCCCAATAAAAATTAGTTCTAGTCTTCTACTTTTTCTTCTCTCTTCCACATGCCAGTATATCCTCTTATGTAGACTTTTCATATCTTTCAGAATGCTCCATGCTCCAAAATGGCCTACCTTCTTCTCTTCTCCCCTAATCAGAATTCTTAATTGTCCCAGTGTAACTACCTCAGCTAGGTAGTAGGAGAAAAGTAAGGTGATTCACTCTGATGATTGAATGACAGTTTTTAAAGATATACTTTTTTAAATTTCAGAATATTACGGGGGTACAAACATTTTTTAACTCATAGGTCTTTGGAAACATTTTTGCAATGTAATAAAGTTCACTTTAGCAAAAATAATTAAGTCGAGGTAAAGAAAGGTATTTTTAGATTTGCCAGACAAGCCCAAGTTCCTGTCCCAGGATTCAGTTTTCTGTAGCTGCTTTTCTTTTCCTTCACGTAAGCCCATAGATTGTGTAACATCATTCAAGTTTTTCTTTTTTTTCTTTCATTATTACTTTACATGAGCAGCTTGTTTTTCTTTTTTTTTTTTTTGAGACAGAGTCTTGCTCTGTTGTCCGGGCGCTAGAGTGCTGTGGCATCAGCCTAGCTCACGGCAACCTCAGACTCCTGGGCTCAAGTGATCCTTCTGTCTCAGCCTCCCAAGTAGCTGGGACTACAGGCATGCGCCACCATGCCCGGCTAATTTATATATATATATATATATATATATAATTTTTTTTTTTTTAGTTGTCCAGATCATTTCTTTCTATTTTTTAGTAGAGACAGGATCTCTGTCTTGCTCAGGCTGGTCTCGAACTCCTGACCTTGAGCGACCCACCCTCTTCGGCCTCCCAGGGTGCTAGGATTACAGGCGTGAGCCACTGTGCCCGGCCAATAGCAGCTTTTTGTAGGAAGAGGGAAAGCAAGGTAGGAACCATATGTGAATTAATTTTAGATGCCTAGATTTATTTTACCGTGGGTATGTAACTTTATTCTGGAAGCTAATAAAACTTAGAATTTAATGAAACCACACTGTTGGAGAAATCCTACATGTCCTCAGGAGGAATAGCGTTATCTTGCAGAAAACGGGGAAATGAGAACATCCCCTTGCTTGCTTTCTGCCTCCATCCTTATGAAATTAATTGGCTTTATTTATATGGCTTTTCTTCCAGATTTTGTGCTAAAGAGGTTGCACAGATTAGATAGTGATCATGTGAAAGAACTGTAGTAAGCAGAGTTGTTTGATTTGAAATAAAAAGCAAGATCTACACTATAGTAATGCAAATCATCAACCCAGGTTAATGGCAAAGTGACCGTGTAGGAGTCTTCTGCAGCAATGTGTAGTTTTACTGAGCAAACACCTCTAGCAGATCTGGCTAGGTGACAGGTTGTCCTGGGGTATGTATATGGTTACAGTGCTAATTCTGTGTTGTTTTTTATTCCCCCATACCAAAGGAGCAGAAAGTATTCAGCTAAAAAAATCTTCCCCCAAACACACAGGCAAAAAACCCATAATCTCTTCTCCTAGTGATTCATTTTAATGACTTACTCCCACCCCTGACAAGAGTTACGCCTAGATTATCCACATCTTAGTGGGAATTTAATCATATCACATGAACATCTATAGGAAAGAAATAGATTTCTAGAACTTCTTGGAAATGGAAGTTTTGAGGCAGAAGGAAAACACGAGTGAGGTAGTCAACACTGGGTCAACCTGAGAGCAGGTAGGCATGTTGAATATGGGGTAGGGGGAGCAGTAAGAAGGCAGGAGTACAAGAGTATTTAGAATAGGTGTGAAGATACAAACTTTGCAGTTTAGATTGTCATTCTGGTGGCAACAGTGGGCCGCCGAAAATCCCATATGATGTCTTTAGCGTGAGTGTAGTAGGGTTCTCTGTGGCTGGGTTGAAATACAAATAGGAATTGAGTGTCCTTAATCTGAAATATAAAATGCTCTTTTGAGCATCATGTTGGCCCTGGGAAAGTTTTGGATTTTGGAGCATTTTGGATTTTCAGATTAGGGATGTTCAACCTATGCTATAATAGTTCGGAAGTCCTATAGCCCACTCATTTTTCTTCTGTTCCCTTCCTGTCTTCTACTGGAAGACGGTAGAAAAGAGAAAGCACAAAGGAAGTAGAAGAGAGACTACATCTCCACTCTACTTCCCTATTCATTTTTATAGACCTCTGAATCTTATCTTTAGATATTTGCTATATATAATTCCTAGAGGCAATAGAAAGATAAGTGGTATATAATTTAAGTGAAATATACTCATTATTGGCATCATAGCATCAGCAAAATTAACAGTTATGATAGGCTAGTACATTTATATAGCACCCCTGAAAATAAATATGCATGGGCTGTGTGTGATTTATATAATTAAAGCAAACTGATACTCATTCACCAAATGGGTGCCAATAGTTAGTTATTGAATGAATGAATAATAGTGTATGGTGGGGCAGACAGGCAGTAAATACATACACAAACACAAATATAATCATAAATTGTAAAAAATGCTGCAAAGAGCTTTCTCTTAAGGTCCTATGATGGAGAACAACAAGAGGACAACAGAGAAGGACTCCAGTGTTTTTCATATGAATCCTGAAAACCTCTAGTTTTGACAATTAATGTTTTAAATGTGCAATAAGCAATTTTCATATTTTATAGTACTACCAAAACTTGATAATTATCTGTGTTTTCTCGCATTTAATTTTTTCCTGTTAGCATTTATTAGCCATTCAAATTGTTTATTCTCTGTAGTTGAAATTCTGGTGTATTTTAGTTTTTATCAGGTCATTGACCATAAATATTAGTTTATATTTCAGCTGAATGAAAAGATCCAAGTGATCTTATAGCAAAAAACACATTCACTCATCTTACTCCCTCCTCTGCTACAATTTAGCCAGGTGCAGTGATTTAATTATATATGTGTAAAGTTAAGTAGCAAAATGTTAGAGCTACTGTAATATAGGTTTTCTAGCATTTCCATAAAAATCTCTTTCAAGAGTTTTTAATGCTAAATTTCCATTTAGATTGAAATATGACATTCAAGTTTACCTAAAGCTAATATAGTAGTAACTTTCACAGAAATCTAGGGTTTTTTAATTGTAAAAGTTCCTGGGTCTCCTTTAAGAAAATGAGAAATCCATCTGAGAGCCTGGCTCACTGACTCACGCCTGTAATCCTAGCACTTTGGGAGACCAAGGCAGGAGGATGGCGTGGGGCCAGGAGTTAGAAACCAACCTGAGAAAGAGAGAGAACCCATTTCTACTAAAATTAGAAAAATTAGCCAGGCATGGTGGTGTGCACCTGTAGTCCCAGCTACTCAGGAGGCTGAGGCAGAAAGATTGCTTGAGCCCGGGAGTTTGAGGCCGCAGAGAGTTATGATGATGCCACTGCACTCTAGCTGGGGCAACACAGTGAGAGTCTGTCTCAAAAAAAAAAATAAAGAAATCCATCTGCTGTGTACTCCTTTTGTCTTGGAAAACTTTACTGTAAGTTATGTGACCAAAGATCAACCCAGAGCCAGAATGAGAAAATTGGAGCAGGACATAATTTGGTTGTTGATTGAGATCTTCCCTCTCTCTTAAATGTTGTGGGGAAACTTGCTTATCTTTATCTGCATTCCATCATATTAAAAATAGTATGAGAGAAAAATTTTTTAAACCCTATATTAGTCCTATTTGTGATATTTCACCAAAGTTTGATTTATTCACAGTGAAAGAGCTTTTTGTTTTATTGGAACAAATCATATAACTACTATTAGGATTTTTAGCTTTGTCTATGCCTTATACTTCCTAATTATAAATCTCAACCCCAGACATCTACTTAAAATTTTGTCTTCTTTTTTTTCTTTTACATTTATCAGTACTCTGTCCAGAAGACATTTTGACAGGTGATTAGAATAAAAAATAACAGAAGAATGTCTTTGCTTTTTACCAAGGGAACCAGACTATAAGGCACATTCCTTATTAATTGCTTGAAAAGGGATATCATTGATAGCAGTACTCTAATATGCCATTTTGGGAATTTCTCAGAATCAGCTGAATTCCATTACTGTTAACTGTGTGTAATCATCAGAATCTCTTATATGCTGCTCACATGGGTGAAAACTGTGACGTGGAGAACTAAATTTTCAGCTGCAGGCTGCAGGAGCATAGTGGGCCTTGTGAGGGTGGGAGTTCTTCTGCCAAGGAGGTCTGTTCATGCTTTTTGTTTGACTTTCATTTCACTTTATTTTGAATCTGGGTTTGCCTTGTCTGAGAATTTAAGAAAAGGTAATTTTAAATGTTTTATCACTGGGGTATGGCGTTGCCAGATTTACATACACAGAAGATTCCCAATATATCTGAAATACTGCATGGGACATACTTTGCTAAAAAATTATTTGTTGCTTATCTGAAACACAGATTTAACTGGACATCTAGTATCTTATCTGGAAGACCTACTAGGGTAACTGTATAATTTATCATCCAAACCAGGACGCTTTTGAGAGTGAAATGGGTCACTGTTAATGATTATGCCAGGACAGCAAGCATAAACTGGACTGTCCTGGGAAAATTGGAAAGAATGGTCAACCTAATTATTAATATAAAGAAATTTTGAAACAATTTTTGATTACTGGTTTTAAATTTTCATAACCAATTGCATCTCTGTCATTAACTTGTGTGGCTATGAATCTTTATGAATGTAAAGTATATTGCTTTATAATTTTTATATTAAAAATTTAATTAAGGCATCTTAAAAACTATGGTGGCCTAATTGCTAGCTTCAACCTTGATACTTGATTAAAGTCCTCCTAGTGGTAGAAGGCTACGACTAATACATGAGATTTTACAGTTTAAAATTTTTTAAGTCATATATGTTATTTATATATGTGTACGTTATGATTAGCAGTTATAATATGGAAATTCCATGTGTGTTTTCTGTCTTTTATTTGGCTTAAACTTTCTCTTCTAACCTATTAACTTCTTGTCTTAGGGGATTTAGTTAGTGACCTATTCTTCATATTTAGCTTAACTTTCTTAATTGTATAGCCTTTTATCATTTTCCCTTGGTCAGCTTTTGACTAACTTCATTCTACAAATTGATCCATAAATATTTGAGTATCTGCTGTATGCAAGCTACTCTGCTAAGTACTACAGTAAATATGACATGGAGTAAGACTTGGTCGATATCCTCAGAGTTTATAGTCTGTATTTAATATGGAAATCTCTCCATAGCTTCATATATTTCAGTTGTTCTTTTTCTCTCTCTTCTTTAGCTCTTGTATCTCTTTTGAAGTATGTCAGGAATAGGTGTGCCATGGTTTTAAATAGGAATTGTATGCTTTTTGTTCCAACATCCATTCTGTTGATGCACAGAATTTTATAGGAGTTTTGGCTACATTAATTAGGTGTGTTAAGGAAATAGCCTATAATTGCTAGTTAATTTTTCTGTGTTGTAACTTATAAGTTGGAGTGAAAGTGTATCAAAGTCCAATATGTTGAACCTTTGAGCAATGAGTCATCATCCCAGATCACAGTTTTCCAGCTTGTTTACCTTTTAACACTTGACAGGATTAATGTCAGATTTCTCTAAAGGAAAAGTTTCTCTAAATTATTTTCTTGCTTTTCTCTAAATTATTTTCTTGCTTTTACTATTTGAGTATCAATACTTGTTTTATATAATGTTAATTTTTAAATATGCTTTATATTGCCCTATTTTTGTTATTTTGAAAAGATGTGAAATTATTTTTACTTTATATTCACATGGTAGAAAATTCAAGTGGTACAAAAGCATATATACTACAAAATGATCCCTGTTTCCCAGCCACCAATTCTCACCCAGGGTAACCAGTTTTTTATGAGTATTTTGTATATTCCTTCCAGAAATTATATTTACAGATGATTATTTATATATTCTCTTTTCTCCTTTTTCTATATTAGTGATAGTGTATCATACACAATTATTGTATACTTTGCTTTTTTCACATAATACCATGTCTTGAAAATTATTCCTTATCAGGATATACTTTTTTGTTCCTTTTTTACAGCTGCATAGTATTCCATGTTACAGTGGCCTTATTAATCACTTTTTGTGGTTTCCAATCATTTGCTATTATATACAACACTTGATAAATAGCCTCAGAACATACTTCATTTTGCACATGTGCAACTCAGTTTTCATGAGTGTGTATATCATTCCTAGAAGAGGAATCCTGGGTCAAGGCACATTAAATGCTTGCATGTCTTAAATATTTTGTTTTTCTTCAGGCTGAGCAACATAGCAAGACTTCATCTCTACAAAAGATAAAAAAAAAAAATTAGTTAGGTGTGGTGGTGCACACCAGTAGTTCCACCTACTCAGGAAGCTGAGGCAGGAGGATCACCTGAGCCCAGGAGTTTGAAGTTGCTGTGAGCTTGTACACTGACACCACTGCACTCTAGCCAGGGCAACAGAGTGAAACTCTGTCTCAGGAAAAAAAAAAAAATTATTTGTTTTCCTTTAGTCTAAACGTAATATGTGTTTATAGTAAAATTTTAGAGCACTTCAAACATTACCAAAAAGGATAATGTGAAAAATGAATCCTCCAAGCTTCCAGTCCTACTTCCCAGATGTAATACTTTGTTCTGTCTGTATTTTTTTAACACATTCAGAGAAACTTCTCTAATAATGAACTACAGAGATGATCCCTAAAAGTAGTCTTTCTTGTGATTATCAATTTGCCTTATTTTCTTTTTTCTTTTTAAATAAATGACTGTGTGGTATGTCCACTATATATGTATATATCATAATTTATTAAGTTCTTTTTTGGTAGACATTTAAAATGTCTCCAGATTTTTTTTTTTTTTGATACTACAGACAACACTATAATGAAAAGCCTTGTAGATATCTTTGCACGGTATTTCTGTCAGGTAGAGTCCTAGAAATAGAATTGTTGGGTCAGGAATATATGCATTTTAAATTTTTATTAGTTTTATTAATTGACTCTCAAAAAAGGTAATACCATTAAATACTTCCACCAGTATACCCTTGCTAACTCTGGCTATTATGAAACTTTTTAATTTTTGCCAAATTAGTAGGGAAGAAAGAAATCTTACGCTTATTTGAATTTCTTTTATTATGATTGAATTTTGAGAATTTGGCTATTTCTGTTTGCTGTGAATTATGTCTGTGTCCTTTACCCTGTTTTCTTGTGTGTTGTTCACTTTGTTACTGTTTTTTGTTGTTGTTGTTGTTACTGATTTTTAAGTGTCCTTTTTTTATATCAGGAAATTAGTCTGTGGTCACATATGTTACAAATATTTGTTCTCAGTTTGTCATTTTTTACCTTGTGTATGGTCTGTAAATATACATAATTTGACCTAAAGAGAGATGAGTGGAGGATAGGGAGTGATGCAGATGAATTGGTGGAGGATCCAGCCCAGTCAAGCTGCTAAATACTTTTTAAATAAGAAAAATGACTTGACAAAAATTATATTGTGCTTTTAACTCCTTAGAGGAAAGAAAATACAAATAAAAGACTGTATAATATTTAGTTGGTATGGAGTATAATTGTGATGAAAATATATTTGTTTTATATCTTTTTCCCTCTAGAGGTTTTGTCAGCTATGATTAGTGTGCTGTTGGTATATATACTTATGGGATTCCTCTTATATGAAGCTGTGCAAAGAACTATCCATATGAACTATGAAATAAATGGAGATATAATGCTCATTACCGCAGCTGTTGGAGTTGCAGTTAATGTAATGTAAGCTCTATATTTTTTTCACATTAACATTTTCAAGTACTGTGAACTTAGAGACTATGTACATGCATTGAGTAATGTGCACTGATATTTTCATATTTTTGAAACTATATAACATTATACACTAATTTTTCTTATAAATGAAACACTTTGGACATTATAAATTCCTCATTAGTTTGCTCAGGTATATTTGAGTTTGACTAACATTCATGAATTTAAGTAGGACAAAGTTTGTTGTTGTTTAACTTTTAGAATACTTTTGTATTAACTAGATTTTT
Organism: Avahi laniger; assembly: GCA_963575035.1. Lineage (NCBI taxonomy): Eukaryota > Metazoa > Chordata > Mammalia > Primates > Indriidae > Avahi > Avahi laniger. Next base: position 12,272 of record CAUYSK010028018.1, read on the forward strand.
TTTTAACTACCAATTTTTTTCCTATAAGCTACCAAATTTTTAAGTTATGTATTTAATCATTTAGGCCAGGGGTCAGCAAACTTTTTCTATAATGTGGTAGATAGTAAATAGTTGAGGCTTTGAGAGCTATACAATCTCTTTCAAAGCTATTCAACTCTGCTGTTACAAAACAAAAGCAGCCACAATAAAAAATGTAAACAAATGAGCATGGCTGTGTTCCAATAAAATTTGATGTACAAAAAATATTAGTGAGCCAAAGTGGTCTATTAGCCATAGTTTGCCAATCCCTGCCCTAGTGGCTTCTATTTGTACTTGAATAAAATCAAGTCCTTACCATATCCTTTTTAATAAGACCCTATGTGCCTCTCCAATCATCTCCTAGCTCTTTGGCTTATCTTATTCTGGCTATAATGGCTGTTTTTTGTTTGTTGGTTGGTTTTTAAGTAAATAGAGCACATTTTTATCTTAGGGCCTTTGCCCTGCTCTTCTTCCACCTAGAACAGATTCACCAACATTGGCTCCCTGAATACTTTCAGGTCTCTGCTCAGACGGAATCTGAGAGAGGCCCTCTCTGTCCACGATCCCCATCTTTCTCCATCCTCTTACAGTGCTTTATGTTTCTTGAAAGCATTTTGCATTGCCTGGCTGTACATTATGTGTTTGCTTCTCTACCTTCTATACTAGAACATAAGCCCTATGGGGCTTAGAGATATGTCTGTCTTATTTAGTTTTGACCCCAGCACCTAGAACAGTACCTGATACTGCTCAAATGTTTATTAAATGAATGTGTTCCATGTTACTTCATTAATGTCTGACTGGTAACAAATATTTTTAACAATAACATTAGGAAAATAATGCTTTCTTTTATTTTTAACAGAATGGGGTTTCTGTTGAACCAGTCTGGTCACCGTCACTCCCATTCCCACACCCTGCCTTCAAATTCTCCTACCACAGGTTCTGGGTGTGGAAACAGCCATGGGCAGGATAGCCTGGCAGTGAGAGCTGCATTTGTACATGCTTTGGGGGATTTGGTACAGAGTGTTGGTGTGCTAATAGCTGCATACATCATACGATTCAAGGTAATATGATTGCTAATTTTTCTGTTTTAAAATATACTTAATTTCAGTGTTAAAACTAAAGCTGATTGATTGTCTTTTATCAGTATGCTGGATACCAATGCCAGTTTTATTCATTTTACATTGAAATAAGCCGCCACTATAGCTCTTTTGTTAGCAGTAAATACAATGGTATCACCTCATAGGGTAACTTACCTCTAGTTGGCTTTGATAGTGCCTTCACTCAATTTTAAACCTTGTCACTGAACTGCTAGGTAGTGAAATCCAGGGATCTGAGTTCTAATCTTGGTTCTGCCATTAATGCTTTGACCTTGAGCAAGTCCCTCAACTCTAAACTTGAGTTCCTACCTCTGTTATGACAGGCTTAGATCAGATGGCTGCTGAAATTCCTTCCAGAGCCAGGCATGGTGGTGGCTGCCTATAGTCCTACTACTCAGAAAGCTGAGGCGGAAGCCTCCCTTGAACTCAAGAATTTGAGGCCAGCCTGGGCAACATAGTGAGATATTGTCTCTAAAACAAACTCCGTCCAGCTCTGATAGTCTATGATTCTAGGTGGAAGATGTAGAGAAGGCACAGAGAAGAACAATAGAACAAGTGATTAAACTTTTGGAAATAAGTCCCATGAGGAAAGTCATTAATAATCTAGGAAATATTGGCCGGGCGTGATGGCTCACACCTGTAATCCTAGCACTCTGGGAGGCCAAGGCCGGAGGGTCATTTGAACTGAGGAGTTCGAGACCAGCCTGAGCAAGAGCGGGACCCAGTCTGTACTAAAAATAGAAAGAAATTGGCTGGACAACCAAAAATATATGGAAAAAATTAGCCAAGCATGGTGGCACATGCTTGTAGTCCCAGCTACTCGGGAGGCTGAGGCAGGAGGATTACTTGAGCCCAGGAGTTTGAGGTTGCTGTGAGCTATCATGATGCCACGGCACTCTAGGCCGGGCAACAGAGCGAGATTCTGTCTCAAAAAAAAATAGAAAAAAAAATTTAAAAAAAAAATAATAATCTAGGAAATAGTGAAGATGTTTCTCAATTATAATATCCAGGTTTTAAAGGTATTCTCCAATCCTGCTAAAGAAAGCCAAAGAACAGGGAACATATGCCTTGCTTCACTGTATAGTCTATTTTATGTCTGTTTATATTTAATCATAAACTTTGATCTGTTACCTTTTAGCCAGAATACAAGATTGCTGATCCCATCTGTACATATATATTTTCATTTCTTGTGGCTTTTACAACATTTCGCATCATATGGGATACAATAGTTATAATACTAGAAGGTAAGATCTCACTAATATCCCCATTATAGGTTTATTACTTCTCCAAAGCAAATTGGGAGTCAGGGGGGACAGTCTAGGTAGTACTTTTGCTTTCTTCTGTTATTTATTAGGCTATGTAACACTACCTTACATGTATATAACATATAAGGATCAGTGCAGTCCCATCTGTTACCCATTTGACCCTTATAATAAGCAAAGTAGGGAAGGCAGATAGTAGGATAAATTATCTCCATGTACAAACAAAAAATTGAAGTTCAGAGGGAGAATTTAACCTTGGTTAAGGTCATGCTGCTAATAAATTGTGGAGCTAGGACAAGAATGCAACTCTTGATTCTCATTGCAGTTATGTTTAGTGGTTTATTTATTCTTTAATTCCCATTTAACTTGTGACTTTGTTATATTTACAACATCCTTGTCTTACTGATATCATGTGTAAGCATGAAAATAAAAGTTCTCAACAATAGGTTTATCATCATTGGATATTCCTCTCTTTCTTGCTTTTTTCTTTTTCTTTTTTTGTTTATCCTAGAGTGTTTGTTAAATGAGTATTCTGGCTTGATTGGCATTCTTTTTTAGGGAGAATAAACTTTTTTTAAGTAGGTATTAATCTCTTTTATATATCCTACATTTTTAGTAAAAATATACATGTACATGTTTATCTTAAAGTATTAACATATTTTAAAGTATCTGTTTAAACTGAATTTGGCAAAGCCATTTGTTTTCTTTGAAAAATATCGATAATATAAAACCATTTTTTTCCAAAGTAAACTTTACATATGTATTCCTAACTAATAGGTGTACCAAGCCATTTGAATGTAGACTATATCAAAGAAGCCTTGATGAAAATAGAAGATGTATATTCAGTGGAAGATTTAAATATCTGGTCTCTTACTTCAGGAAAATCTACTGCCATAGTTCACATACAGCTAAGTATGTTGCTGATAGTAAATGTGGGCCTGGGGTTGGTGGATTTCTATCTTTAGAACTAAACATCTGTGCTTATAATTAAGTAGGAAGACTTCTCTGCTGAAAAAATTTGTCTTAAGGGAGGGGTGAGGCTCTTCAAAAGGTAAGTTGTAGGTCAGTATTGATAGCAGAACAATAATTTTTGATAACTTTGAAATGAGGCATTACAAATTGATTTTTACCTTCAGATTAAAGGCATTAAATATATTTTCCATGCTCTTTTCTATGTAGGAAATGCTAGATTCTTATGTTTTTTATTTCTTTAAGGCATTTCACAGATACTGATTTTTATTTTATTTTTTATCAAAGTACATGCATGCGGTTTATTTTTAAAAGTGCATAAGATCTTTTTAATGACAGGCTTATAAGTGATGTTTAGTATTCTTTCTCTACCTGAGAGTGGACTGGAGAGATTGGAATAATGAGAAGCCATTATGGATAAACTGACATACTTCTCTAATAGCTTAGAGAGGGTAGAAATCAGATGAATAAAAATATGCTCACAGTATAAGGATTTTTTTTCCCTGTGTCTTTTTCACTAATGTATAACTATGTACAATGAATAGTAATGATATTTTCTTGACATTGCAGTTCCTGGAAGTTCATCTCAATGGGAGGAAGTACAATCCAAAGCAAACCATTTATTATTGAACACATTTGGCATGTATAAATGTACTATACAGCTTCAGAGTTACAGGCAAGAAGTGGACAGAACTTGTGCAAATTGCCAGAGTTCCAGTCCCTAACTTTATATATTTGGGGGACTACTGCCTTATTTATCTTATGGTCACAGACTTGAGAGCAATAAATGCAAACCCAAATGAGAAAATGGGATCCCTGACAGCTGTGTTCATATCAAGTACCAGTCTCTCAGTCACCCCAGCCTGACAGTACTAGTCTCTGTTAATGGTAAAATGAGACTTCATGATTTTCAAGTGAAGATATTTTCAAAACATTGTTTACAGAATGAGATGTGACTCTACAGATACCTCATAGAAGACAATCCAAGACCGTAATTTGACAGAGTACTTGTCTTAAAGGAAGCATCAAGAAGTCAGTATTTGCATTTAAAAATACTTTTTAAAGGCCATTTTATATTAAGCCAATGCTAGAAAACTGAAATTTTTTATTATGTAATCTTGACACCCAGCTTCTGGAATTGCTGCTCTTTTTACAGAATTTATTTCTCAACAGATTTCAGAAAGTATTAGTAATTATCCAGAGAATGGAATAAGCATGTATTCCTAAGTGTTTCAGAAATGTTTTATTTCACAAATAAGTCTTAATGGTATTATAGTTACACTTTACAAACAGCTTTTTCCAGATGCTACAGGGTTTTGAATCTCAAAGTCAACATTATTGATTATTTGTAATCTTAGAACCAAATCTTTACATGTTGTGGTCATTATCATTAAATTATTTAGCAAATATTTTCAATATTATTCTGAATAACAGAAGTTAGTCTTAAACTCAGATTACTATACAGTAATTTAAAACAAAATAAAGGAGCAAGGATGGAGTATGGAGTTTCAGACTTATGTCTTCCCAAAATCACTTTTATTGTTCATGGAATTGTCTTAAAAACAGCAAGAGACTGCAAAAGGTAAACAATGGTCCTCTGTCCCTTTAAGAACTGCCAACAATTTATATGAAAAATTTGGTACCTTGGTTCCTACCTCCATACCAGATAATCTGTGTATGTCTTTCAGGGTAAAACTCTAGAGGGCTAAGGTTCAGTTGGTAATACCCATCTCTCACATGTAGATTAACCACATTATTCCAGAGAGAATTTCTGCTTTATAATATGGGTTAGAGATTCTCTATGGACTCCATAAACCCTAAGATATAATTTTGAGGTTTCCCAATAATACCATAGCAAAACTGTCCAAAGGAGTCAGGGGAAGACAATACTTCGAAAAAACAGAGATGTAAAGGTTTTTTGTCCTCATGTGTGTGTTTTTTAAAGCACTGGAATAGGAATAGATATTAAATTTTTGTTGTACGGAGACTAAGTCTCCAAACTGAAGGCAACCTAATTGGTAACAGTTGTGTTGTGTTAAAGAGGCAGCTGTGATTATTCATGTTTCATTTTACAACCACTGGTTTTGAGGTTATCTTTGTGCACATTAGGCGTCCCTTTTCAACAGGGACAGTTTCTTATACCGAGAATGGATATGGTTCTTGGGCTTCTCAGAGAATCAGTAGATTAACAATGTACCCGGAAAGTTATGAGTTGAAATTCTAGATGGTGTGACTTAGTATAAATGAAGAATAGGAAACAGATTTCATCTTCCTACCAACTACCTTACTATAATTAAACCTAAAATAAGAAAACCTGGATTTACCTAAAAGATTGTTGGGAGTTAATGGTATCATTAAAAGGATTGATGGTACCTAATAAAACCCAATAGATGTTTGTTGAATTGAATTGAAAATTTACTTTATGGGATTCTTATTGTAAAGTCATTTAAAATAATGATTTGAGTTTCTCAGAAATTTCAGGAGCAAATAAACTAAGTCAAAATACTCTTAGATATAGAAGGCAAGTAAGAACAAATGAGAGCTATTTCAGTGGCTACCTGGTCATTGTGGACTTTGGGTATCTGGCAAGAGAAAGGAAAATATATGCATTATACACTAATAATTTTCCCATATCTACTGAGCTTGTTTCTTGTAAACTTTCCTTTATCTTATAAAGGCAAATATAGCTTTATAAACCTGTTCCTTAAAAAGTTATTTGAAACAACCATCTAAAATTCATTTGAGAATTGAAAAAGATCCTTTTCTAAAATACAGAAACACCGAAAACTGTTGTAAATCTTAACTATCATGTTCTGCTTAAAGCGAGATACACATGGAGTTTCCTGTGCTTTGTTTTTGTAGCAAGAACTTCAGATTTTGTATTTTTACTTTACTGGGTCTATTAGATTTGGGAATTGATAGATTTCACTTTTTGTAACTTGACAAAACCCGCAGAGAAGGACATTAACTTAGGAGATATGAGCAGGATCTGCACAGGTTCCAACAAAGAGCATTTGGTCTGTCCTTCACTTGTTGAGCTACAGCCATGTGTTCCTCTTCTCAACTGAGCTTTCAAAGAGCTCTCTATTGCCCTGTGAAAACCAGTGGCTGAGTTGGACAAACATATAACATTGTTAATTTTGCACTGGGAGAACACAATAGAACAGATCACAACATTAAAACTTGGCAGTTCTTCAGTGCAATGTATTTTAATTAATATTTGCAAATAATCAGAGTTACTTGTATACATAAACCTGTATTTCACAACTGTTGACCAAATGCAGCCTTTTGATTTCTTTTAGGAAAAGACCTGTTGTCTCACTAACAATTATGCTGCCTTAGAAATGTAATAGGAATATAGTTAAGGCATATTTCAGAGAGCTTTGATATGCAGAACTAGAAGCTATTGTAATTTCCTAAGCAAGAATCATGCCCCTAGACCAACGAGCCACTTCCTACATACATTTCCATTAGGTATGTAATGTGAGCACAGGTTTTCACAATTTACAGTTCCCATCAGTATTGTTTGCCAAATCACTGAATTTTTTATTTTACTGTTTTCTTTTCAACTTTGGGTGTTTTATTTCTATTCTCTAAAACTAAGTTTCTTGCTCTCAGGAGTCTCAGTGTTCTATTTCTTGAAGCCAAGTGTCCCAGCTGACAGTGTTTGTCTTTGGTAGAATTTTCCCATAATAAACATAGTCAAGATCGGGTACATGAGCTTCTCTCTCAGTTTAGTGTGAGGAAAACCGTCTTTCCGAGACAAGGCACCATGTAGAAATGTATTTCCAGGTGGGGAAGAACCTTTTTTTAACTGATTGTTCCTGATCCAGATTTCTCTGCACACTAAACTTTACAGAGTAAGTATGATAGACAGAAATAGACTGTACCGTATAACCACCAGTGAAGATCATTGCTAATAAGACTCTGGGTCATGTTTTCAAACAACCACTCTTACAACCTTTGTAGAGTTAATCATTTGGTTCTGAAACAAGCAGTTAGCTAAATTTATTTTCTTTTTATGTTAATTGGTTCAACATAATGAATAAAGTGTTCTTACAGAATCTGAGCCCCTTTGAGATAAGGTTTTAGGCAATTTTGCTGTTGACTCTGCCTTGTGTATAGTAAAGTTACAGAATGTGTTCCTAGACATAAGATTTGTTCATTTGGTTCAGTTTGTCTTTGAACCAAGCTTAGCTCCTGAACCAGTTGGGGATTAGTCATAAATGAACAGTGACACCTTGCCATATGCTGTGCTGAGGGGAGGCAAATCTCATCTCCAAATTACTGATGAATCTTCATATCTCTGTAGCCCAAATACCATTTGCAAACCCTAACCCCAGATCTGTCATGTGAATCCTGTCAGCCAGGGCTTCAGATTTGTTTTACTGGTTGCCTATCAAGTATATTGTTTGTGATGTTAGTGGGAGCATGCAAACTGGAGAGAAGAAATTGTTGTGAGAGTTCCTCTGTGTTGAATTACGTGCGTGCATTCAGGCCAGCCAGTCTCGGAATTTTCACTTAATAAAGGGTTTAACCTGCTCTTCCAGTCGTAGTGTGAGGACCAGCAAATATTTTCTGAGTTTTGGTAAGATTGGAAAACATTTATGAAGACTTTCCCAGTTAAATCTATGACAGTGTCAATTTAAATTGTGCAATTAAGTATATTCTGAAATAACTGCAACACAAAATTGAAATGTGCCAGTATGTCAGCTTTCCACCTAGAAGATACTATATATTTGGAAAGCTTATACTTCTCTAAATAAATGTTATTAAATAAGCCATATCACAGATTAAGAAATTGTATGTACTTTTCT
>CAUYSK010028020.1:0-15616 GCA_963575035.1 Avahi laniger
GGATTAATAAACTGTGGTATATGTATACCATGGAGTACTATTCAGCTTTAAGAAACAATGGTGATATAGCACCTCTTATATACTCCTGGAAAGTGCTGGAACACATTCTACTAAGCGAGGTATCCCAAGAATGGAAAAACAAGGACCACATGTACTCACCATCAAACTGGTATTAGCTGATCAACATTTAAGTGTACATATAAGAATAACATGTATTAGATGTTGGGCATGGGGCGGGGGCGGGGGAGGAGGGGACGGGCATATGCACAAACAATGAGTGAGATGCCTACCTCCGGGGGAATGGACACACTTGAAGCTCGGACTTGGGGGGGAGGGAGGGTAAGGGCATCATATGTAACTTAATCATCTGTACCCCCATAACATGCTGAAATAAAAAGATATAAAGTCTAACTGAATAAAATATTTGCTGAGAGTTCTGAAACTCATATAAGAGCCTGTCACCAAAGCAGGTCTGATCCTGACACAGGACTTAACTGAGACTAAGTTTAAGCTATTTATCTTGATGTGGTAGGAGTATGTTATTGAGTACAAGGCATTGCCAAGTTCTTAGAAGATATATCTGCTTTTTCCCCCAATTTATTTATTCTTTTATTCTTTTTTGTTTGTTTGTTTGAATTACAGCTACCTCCAATCTCCTCATCTCTCTCTTTTGGCTGAGGGGAAGAGAGAGTCCTTGGCCCCTGTTGGAAGGAAAAGATGGCCCGTGGGAGGGGTAGGGGAAGAAAGATGAGTTGCTTGGGGTACTTAGGAAGGGAGATAATGGAAGCGGTCTTCCTTACAGAGGCACCTAGAAACCTTAAGGTTTTCCCTTATAGAATCTAGTTCCCAGGTGATCACCTGTCCTACAGGCTGAGGAGCCTACAGGCAATTGGCATCAAGGGGCAACACAGAGGCAAGTGGAAAACAAAAAAGAGTAGGCTATTTTAATCTTAAAAGAGACAGAGTTTCAATACGTACCTACACTAACAACACACATGGCAGTGACTCAATGAATGAACATAAGACAGACTGTCTGATCTTTACTAACAGGTTTTGGTGTTATAATTAGCCTCAAAAAGTCAAAGAATTATAATCCAGTAGGTAAAAATTTGACATTCATTTTTATTAGAAAAACTAACCCCCTCATGACTGGGGTAATGAATCCTTGACTTGTTCTAGGGTGAGGACAGGTGGAAAAGGTAACAGATTAGCTGGCCAGGCAGTTTTAATACAAGGAAACAAATTTTTCTTCCCACACTGATATTTCTAGTAGAATCTAATCCCAATTCTTAGCCAAAAATTTCTAGTTATTCCTACTGTTTTTCAATTTGTTTCACTCTTAACTTCTGGAATGGACAAGTACTAATCTAAATTTTAATTAATACAGTGATTAATTAGGAAATAAAATTTCCTGGACATTTTGAATATCCCCTGTGAATATGTTCATAAAAAACAAAACAGTATGGTAGCTAAATAAATTCAGTCTAAAAGCGTTCATAAGAACAAATTTGTGCTTATTCTCTACCATAAAACCATTGAGCTGTGCTGTATTTGGCAGCTGAGGCATTGCCAGCTTAGTTATTTCCTTATAAATCACCCCTTACCCAACACACAGGATCCTGGAAGGGCTTCTTCAACTCTAGAAACCAGAGGACAAAGAAACCACCTGATAAGAAAGACAAGAAATTCAGCAGCCAAGCTTCTCTACAGCTCACAGACCTGAGTGAAAAGAAGTGTTTCTGAGTTTCTGCTGTCCAGACTGAGCACAAACCGGATGGATTGGAAAAGTTCTTGGATGCTGGATCGGAATTGCTCCTCTTCCATCCCACATGTGGCTCGTGAGTACAGGATCCGTGACTGCACAATGAACTTGAAAAGATACTCCAAAGCCTGGAAAGTGTGGAAGAAAAAGTGATGGAGAGGTATTGAAGATGGCCAGGAACTCAGATATCAGGGAACAAAGGGCAAATTAACAGCAAATTCAACAATAAAGTCAAGTGATGGCAATTCTAATTATGGAGACAGGCATTTTATTTTTAAAAACTTTTTCTCAAATATCTAAATTGCCATTAAGCAGCAGCTATTTTCTTATTGAGAGAATCATTAAATGATTTCACAACTGCTTTCTGAGGTTCTCTAATTAAGGAACCATGGACTGTAATAGAAACAGGTGAATTCAAGAACATTTAGGATCAAAAGAAAATTAATCTTCTTTATTTTTTTTCAAGTATGAAAATAAAAGCCTCAAAAGGCAAGGATGTAAGACTCACTCCTGAGTTTACTGCAAGGAACAGTCCTTTAAGGCTGTGATCCCCAACCCCAAGCCGTGGACTGGTACTGGTCTGTGGCCTGTCAGGAACTGGGCTGCACAGCAGGAGGTGAGCGGAGGGTAAGCAAGTGAAGCTTCATCTGTATTTACAGGCACTCCCCATCACTTGCATCACCGCATAAGCTCTGCCTCCTGTCACATAAGCGGTGGCATTAGATTCTCAGGGTTGCGTGCTTCTTACGAGAATCTAATGCCTGATGATCTGAGGTGAAGCTGAGGTGGTGATGCTAGTGCTGGGAAGCAGCTGCAAATACAGGTTATCATTAGCAGAGATGTTTGACTGCACAATAAATGTAATGCACTTGAATCATCCCAAAACCATCCCCACCTACCACCCTGGTTTGTGGAAAAACTGTCTCCCATGAAACCAGTCCCTGGTGCCAAAAAGGTTGGGGATCACTGCTTTAAGGGGTCCCCTGCATCTTTGAGATATGGCTGGGGTTTGACACAGTGCCTCTCTTCTCAGTGGGGGTCATAGAAGTCTGGAAAAAAACTTGTCACAGGTTGCACAGCAGTTGGCAGGTCTGACACATCCACTCTCCACCCTTTTCCAACCAAGACATCTGCCATAAACAGTTTATAAACAATACAGAAGATGAAGCTTTCATAAAATGGTTTGGGAGCAGAATCTGATTCTGAGGAGTGCTGCAGCATGGCCCATGTTTATAAACACAGTAATTCTCTTTTAAGAGAACAGATTCAAGACCCAAGACTATGTTTTCTAATCAAAGAAATGCCACATATTTTCTAGACACTGAAAAAGCAGACACAATGGAAAGAAACTTATCCAAGGATAAAAGAAACAGTACTCAATTACCTGAAATACATAAAAGGAAACAATTCCCAAGCTACCTTTCGTGATCTATTCTTCTATCAGAAAGTTTAGCATAGCAGAGCTTAATCTTTTGTGGCCCACACAAAATTCACTTGGAACTGGGAAATGCTAGTTTAGAAAAATGTGTCTTTTAGGGTTTGCACCAGGAGATTCTGTAGAAGAAATTAATGTGTGTCTTCATCTCCATAAAAGCTATAGCCTCTGTTCTAGTGGCTTTCTAATGCCTGGTCTATAAAAAACCTGAACAGTCCGTTAATTTCTAAATCCAGATACTTGCAGGCCAGACTCTGCCACTGCTCCAGTATGTCTATACTGTGGAGACTCTTCAGGCCCATGAAGCAGAAAATACACTGTTCTGAGCCAGCTTCATTTATTAGGTTATGCCAGTTTGAAGTCACTGAAGTAGTAAGTATTTTATATCTCCCCCCCAAAAAAAGAAAAGAAAAGAAAATTTGTGTTTCCCAAACCAAATGCTAGGTAGCAAGTCTGACCTTCCCCTTTCAGGTATTTTGGTTTAGTATGACTAAGATGGCTTGCTGGGCTCAGCTGAGGACAAAGGAGGTACAGGGTCCATGTCCACTGACACCTTGGAGTCCTTATAGGTAAAGACAGAAGAGATTTCCTTGGGACAGACTACAGAATCAGGATGACTTCCTCAGTTAAATCACACAGGCAAGTAAAAGTATGCTAAGACCTGAAAAGAGTCACCAAAAAAGTGGTATGCATAAGAATAGAATGTGAGCCTGTTGACCACTTTACTGTCATATGCACAAGCCAAGAAGGATGCAGGAAGGATCAGCATTTATGTGGAACACTGGAAATAAAGACAGGAAAATAAGCTATATTTTTTTTAAAAATGCAATCTCAGGACACCCTAAGAGGTGGGAAAATCTAGTTATGTGCTACATACTCCTCTAATTTTATTATTTATTTATTTAATTTTTTGGAGATAGGAGCTTGCTCTGTCCCCTAGGCTGGAGTGCAGAGGTGAAATCATAGCTCACTGTAGCCTCAGATTCGGGCTCAAGTGATTCTTCTACCTCAGTCCCCAAGTAGCTAGGACTACAGGTACATGCCACTGCTCCTGGATAAGCTTTTTTATTTTTTGTACAGAGAGAGTCTTGCTGTGTGCCCAGGCTGGCCTCAAAGTCCTGGCCTCAAGTGATGCTACCTCCTCAGCTTCCCAAAGTTTAGGGACTACAGGTGTGAGCCACCATGCCCAGCCTCCTCTAATTTTAAAAAGGAAATTGTTTTTATCATCATCTTTGCCAGTTTTTTCAGTTTGAAATAACTACCACAAGAGATGCATTGAGTGATCTGAAATGTCCACCAGTTTCAAAGAGGCAGAACCAGGTAGTGAAATCACTTGCACCTTTTGAGCATAAGGGTTTTTCACTCCTCTATTTGGTTCCATATTATGAAACACCTAGCAGAGGAGCACACAGATGGTGTAAAAGAAGGCTCTGTGCAAAACTGTATGAGGGTATAGAAAATGAGCCCCTTTCTAGTCATCCATCAACACTTGACTTCCCCCTTCTTGACTCAAGTTTTAGGATCAGCATCTGCTTGGCCAGGACCAGGTGACACTGCCCACCTCTGACACATTCAACCAGGGAAAGAGAGTGAGGTTGTAGGTGAGAGGTGAATCTTATGGAATTTGTTCAAGATTGAAGGGTGCTCCTAACTCTGTGTAGACACAATAAAATACTTTACTGTGGCTAAAGCAGCTGCCCTGTCCTTTTCCACTTAATAAACCTAAAAGGAAAAGAGATCCTAAAAGTTATTACAACCTTTCTATCACCAAGAAGATCCATTGTGCCTTCTCTTTCCTCCTCATGGCTACCTGCTAAGGAATTGATACAACCTCACAGTGAAAAGTGTGCTGTCCTTTTTGGAAAACTTGCCAAGAGCCATCCTTAAACCCACGATGACACCCTTTACAAGTCACTTACATGCAAACAAATAATATAACCAAGTAGGAAATGAAGAACTCTTTATTTTCATATTCTTTAGCAGCAGAACTTTTTTTTTTAAAGGTCATGATTCTGAAAGTGAAAGGAAGATATGGGATTATGAGTGGCAAGATATATTGAATCAAGAGTAATAAACAAGTTTCTAGCCTGGTGTGGTGGCTCATGCCTGTAATTCCAGCACTTTGGGAGGGTAAGGCCGGAGGATCACTTGAGGCCAGGAGCTCAAGACCAGCCTGGGCAGCACAGCTAAGATCCTGTCTCTACAAAAAATAAAAAAATTAGCTGGGTATGGTACACCTGTAGTCCCAGCTAGTCGGGAAGCTGAGGCAAGAGGATTGCTTGAGATCAGGAGTGTGAGGTTGCAGTGAGCTATGATCATGCCACTGAACTCCAGCCTGAGTGACAGAGCAAGGTTCTGTCTCAAAAAACAGAAAACAAAAAACAAACAAAAAAACGTTTTCTGGGCTGGGCATGATGGCTTACATCTGTAAGCTGAGCACTTTGGGAGGCTGAGGCAGGAGGATCACTTGAGGCCATGAGTTTAAGACCAGCCTGGGCAATATAGCAAGACTCCATCTCTACAAAAAGTAAAAAAGTTAGCTGGATTTAGTGGTGCATGCCTGTAGTCCCAGCTACTCAGGAGGCTGAGGCAGGGGGACAGGTTGAGCTCAGGAGTTGGAGGCTGCAGTGAGCTATGACTGCATTACTGTACTCTAGCATGGATGACAGAGCAAGACCCTGTTTCAAAAAAAAAAAAAAAATTTCCTGGTCCACAGCTAAAGATACTAGAATGAGAAGTGTCAGGCCAGGAGTATACATTCCATGAAGAGGGATGAAAACAAGATTGGATGGAGATTGGATGGAGACTTACTAGTTTGGTCAAGGGCACTTATAAACTGAAATTTGATGAAGAAGGAAAAATGGCCCGATAAAAGTTTTGAATGTATTAGAAAACAAGTTTGAAATAGCAAAAACAAGTGTGAAAGCACCTCAGGAAAGTGCTTTCCAGAGTTCCCCAAATGGAACTCTTCCTTTTCCCCACCCAAACCTGACCTTCTCCAGAATTCTGTATCTCCATAAATGGCCCTGCCATCAACCTATTTGATCTAGCCAGACCCCCTAGGAACCAGCCTCAGTTCTCCCTTTCTGTCACCTTCAACATACAATCTAACATTTGAAAGCCTCTGCTATAGTCACATCTGTTACCTTTTGGTTCCTTGAAAACTCAAGCCCCTTCAATTTGATGATGCTTGAGAAAACAATGTTACACCTGTTACCATGTGGACAAGAACAAAAACACAGGCCCCGTATTTAGTGCAGATGCTGTGATATTAAAAGAGAGGAATAAAGCAAAACTACTTTGCTTTTCTTTACAGTAGAAGCAGTAGCCATGAAAAGAAGTTACCAGACAGTGGACTTAACTCACAATGAGGACAATCCTCTCTGAACTGGAGCTATTCAGCAATGCAAAGAGCTTCTTTGTCAGGGAACTTGTGCAAGCAGGGGTGCTGACAATGTTCATGACCATGGAAGACCCCAGGTTCATCTTAAGGCCAAGGTTTTAAGATTATCTTCTTTTTAACATATCCATTCAGCTCTTTTTACTTAAACCAATTCCAAAAAGGAATGCCTAGTAACTACCAAAGAAGGGAATAGTATTGGAAGATCTTAATTCTAATCAATGTTGCCACCAACATTGGTTTAGAATGTGTTAAAACACTGTAGCCAGTGGAAGGAAGGACTGACACTACTGGTAAAAATTAGACAGGGAAGGATGGCTAGTAGCCATGTGCACATCAGCCGTGCCTCCTGCTTTAAGATAAAATTATCAGGAATAAAGGTTTCCTGGGGCAAAATCAAGGTGAGGAAGGAGGAATTTTGTGGATAAAGGCAGTAATTCCTGAAAGCAGACCAGTGTACTTGTATGTCTACACTTGTCCTGCATACTATACCACTGAGATTACTCACAAACAATTGCATGCGTGGACCCTTTATGTACAGAAAGCTCCAGTACATTACCCGCATGGCTTCTTGAATGTGGTCCTGCCGAATTAGTTCTGCTGAGCAGTCCATATACCACTTCAAACAGCGGATGAGCTCCCTGAAAAACAGAACAGTTCCAAAAACTCCACTTTAATCCAAAAGCAATGTAGCCTAAAATTTTTGTAGCCCTGAATTAGTCAAATAGAAATAACAGCCTGCTGATAAGCTAGCGTGGAACGATGGATCCATTACAGCTGTGGAATATTCAGATCATCTGAGACTAGACAACAAAGGAGTTGCCACATTTTAATCAGCAATTACAATCACTTTTCCCCACTCTGCACAACATACCTTTGTTCTATAAGAAAGTTTTCCCAAAGACTTGAACTGGATGTATATTTTTGTTCCAACCGAGTGGGATGGTTTTACCGGGACAAAAGGTCTGTACATTCATATGACAATAGACTACAAAGGTCAAGAGTACAGGCCATGATCACATCTGAGGCCTATCAGTATCTGGCTGTGGATCCTCCAGGAAGTTATTTAATCCTTTTGTTCCTCATTCTCCTCATTTAAAATGTGGAGGAGATAATAGTATGTCACAAAATTATTGTGACTACTAATAGGATGACATACATAAAGCACATAGCACAGTCAGCTCTCCAGAATGACATCAAAGTACCAGAGTTCTAGTGACTCCATAGCCTTGCTACCACTGAGTTTTATTTATGTTTTCAATAATTGTGCTAATTCCACAGAAAAAATAGTGGTTTCTTACTGCTTTAGTAGTCCTAGAAAACCTGTTTTTCTCATATTTGCTTACTAGTTATAGTATCTCTTTTATGGACTTTTATTTTCTTTGACATTTACATGTGAATGCTACTTTAGCTATTTACATGTTTCTTGTGGAAAAAGTAAAACATTTTTAGTAGCTTTACCATTATTTCTTAGAAACAAAATTATGGCAAATTTGTAATAAACTATGGCTTAAAATGTCAGCTGAAAGCCCACAGCTAGGCTAGAGTGTCATGGCATCAGCCTAGCTCACAGAATCTTCAAACTCCTGGGCTCAAGTGATTCTCCTGCCTCAGCTGCCTGAGTAGCTGGGACTGCAGGTGTGTGCCACCACATCTGGCTAATTTTTCTATTTTTAGTAGAAACGGGGTCTCGCTCTTGCTCAGGCTGATCTCGAACTCCTGAGCTCAAGTGATCCTCCTGCCTTGGCATCTCAGAGTGCTAGGATTACAGGCGTGAGCCACCAGGTCTGGCAAAGCTTTTCCTCTAAGATCAGAAACAAGATAAGAATGCTTCCTTTTGCCACTTTTATACAACACAGTACAGGAAGTTGTAGCCAGAGAAATTAGTCAAGAAAAATAAATAAAGGGCATTCAAATTGGAAAGGAGGAAGTAAAATTGTGTATTCAGATGACATAATCATATATGTAGAAAACACTAAAGATTCCACAAAAAGCTGTTAGAACTAATAAATAAATTCAGCGAAGTTGTAGAACACAAAATCAACAAAACAAAAAAATCAGTTGCATGTCTATACACTAAATATGAACAATATGAAAAGGAAATTAAGAAAACAATTACACTCAGCAGAAATATTACAGGCCAGAAGAGAATGGGATGGCATTTTAAAGTGCTGAAAGAAAAAAAAAACTGTAGTCAAAAATTTTATATTCTACCAGAATAAGCTTTATAAATGAAGGAAAAATAAAGTCTTTCCCAGACAATCAAATGCTGAGAGAATTTGTCACCACTAGACTGGCCTTATGGGAAATGATCAAAGATATTTTAAACATGGAAACAAACGGACAGTATACACCATCATGAAAACACACACACAAAAATAAAACTCACCTTTTATAAAACAATAATACAAAATAGGAAGAGAAAGGAATTAAATGGCAATATGACAGAAGTTAAGCAAATCACAAAGAAAAAAAGAGAAAAACAAAGAATTTATAAAACAACTAGAAATCAACTAACAATATGACAAGAAAAGCTTCACATATCAATATTAACTTTGAATATAAATGGACTAAATTCTGTGCTTAAAAAAGGCAGAGCAGCAAAATGAATCTAAAACATAATCCAATTATATGCTACTTACAAGAAACTCACCTTACCCATAAAGACACATAGACTGAAAGTAAAGGGGTAGAAAAAGGTATTCCACACAAATGGAAACCAAAAGTGAGCAGGAATAGCTACACTTATATCAGATAAAACAGACTTTAAATCAAAAACAGCAAAATAATAATATAAAGATAAGGGGATCAATTCAGCAAAAGGATATGACGATGCTAAATATATATGCACCCAACATCAGACCACCCAGATTCACAAAACAGTTATTACTAGACCTAAAGGGATGGACACCAACATAATAGTAGAAGACTTCAATACCCCAATCACAGCACTAGACAGACTATCAAGACAAAAAAATCAACAAAGAAACATTAGATTTAAATTGGACTTTAAACTTTTTTTTTTTATTTCAGTATAATATGGGGGTATAGATGTTTAGGTTACGTGTGTTGCCCTTGCCCCCCCGCCCCAGTCCGAGTTTCAAATATGTCCACCCGTTGGGGGGTGCACATTGCCCTCGTTGTGTATGCATATACCCCTACCCGCCCCGGCCGCCCCCCCCCCCCCCCCCCCCCCCGCCCCCGGCGCCGGGAATGTGCATACGCAAAGTGCAATGTGCACCATCCAAGGGATGGACATGCTTGAAATTTGGACTCCGGGGGCAGCGGGAGGCAAGGGCAACATACGTAACCTAAACATCTGTACCCCCATAATATGCTGAAATAAAAAAAATAGTTGCACCTTGCTGAAATATGGACTAGACCAGCATTGCATTGCAAGGGCACTGAAAACTCAATTGTCATTGGACTTTATAGCTCACAGAAACATCTAGGCCCTACACACTCAACCTGAAGAGAGCTACTGTCTGATAAAATAGGAGACTTGAATAGGACCAAGAGTCTTTCAGCATAATATCCAGAATGTGCAGGGTACAAATGAAAATCACCTATCACAACAAGAAGCAAGAAAAGTACAACTTGAATAAGAAAAGACAATCAACTGACATCAACAAAATAAGTCAGACAGTAAATCATCTAAGTGTTCAAAGCAACCATAAAAATTGTTTCAGCAAACAATTAGGAACTATGTTGAAACGAACTAAAAAAGAGAAAATCTCAGTAAAATTATAAAATTGAAAAATACCATACAGACATGAAAACATGCTGAATAAGCTCAGTAGTAGAATGGAGATGAGAGAGGGTGGAACAGTGAACTTGAAGACTAATCAGTGACATATACACAATCTGGACAACAGAGAGAAAATAGACTGAAAAAAAATGAACAGAACCTCAGAGTCTAGTGGGCAATAAGAAATGATCTAACATTCACATCATCAGAGTCCAAAAAGAAAGGGGAGTGTGGGGATGAAAAGAAATTGTAGCTGAAAATTTCCCAAATTTGGCAAAAGGCATGCACCTACAGATTCAAGAAACTGAGTGAACACCCATTAGGATAAACCAAAAAAAAATCCATACCAAGACACATCATGATAAGAATTTTCAAACTAAAGACAAAGAAACAAGCTTAGAAACGGCCACAGGGAAATGGCACTTGACCTATAAAGGAACACCAGTGCCCATGACGGTAGATTTCTCCTCTGAAACCATGGAGTCCAGGAGGAGATGATTACTGAAGGAAAAAAACTGTCAACCACAAATCCTACTCTGGGAAAACTATTCCTCAGGAATAAGGGGAAAAGAAAACATTCTCAGACAAAAGAAAACTAAAAGATTTATCCTCAGCAGACCCACCTAAAAGATGGCTAAAGGAAACTTTCCAAACAGAAAGAAAATGTTAACAGAAGACCAGGAATTTCAGCAATAAAAGAAGAAAAATAGAATGAGTAAAACTAGGGATAAATGTAATAAACTATGTTTTACCTTATGAGCTTCTTAAATAATATTCTATGATTAAAGCAAAGATGATAACACCAGCTGAGGTGGTGTGCAGTATATGTAAACACCTAAGACGGTCATATTTTAAAAGTGGATAGGGTACAAAAACCTAAATGAGAGCTCGATTTCAAGATTTGACTTGAAGTGGCAAAACATGCATACAGTAGCCTGTAATAATTTACGTATGTATACTGTGATACCTAGGGCCACCACTGAGAAAACTGTACAAAGTGATAGACCGAAAAAATGTTGCTTGTAAATTAAAGTCTATTTCTAAAAAACATTCAAGTGGTGCAAAGAGAGAAAAGAGAAACAAAAGAACAAGAAACATGGGAACAGACACAAATAACAAAATGGTAGACTGAAGCCCTAACATATCAATACTTACCTTGAGTGTAAATGACCTAATATACCAATTAGAAGACTGAGATTGGCAGAGTAGACGAGAAAGCACAACTGAATTATGTGCTGTCTATAAGAAACTCACTTCAAATATAATGACATAGGTAGACTGGAAGAAAAGAATGGAAAAAGATATATCATGTAAACATTAATTTAAAGAAAAAGCAGGAGTGGCGCTATTAATGGCAGGTAAAGTGACTTTAGAGCAAAGGAAATTACTAGGGACAAAGAGGGACATTGTATAATAATAAAATAATTAGCCCACCAAGAAGACACAGTAATCCAAAATATATAGGCACCAAAAACCAGAGCTCCAAAAATACAGAAAACAAAAACTGATAGAGCCGAAAAGAGAAATAGCCAAATCCAAATTTATAGTTGGAGACTTCAATATCCTAGTCCCTGAAATTGATAGAACTATTAACACTAGACAGAAAATCAGCAAGGATATAGAATAACCAAGTAACAGCATCAGTCAACAAGATCCAAACACCATACCCAACGACAGAAGAATATACCTTCTATTCAAACACTGTTTTTCTCAGTCACCAAGGTAAACAGTAACCGAGGTCACAAAACCAATCCTAATAAATGTAATAGAATTGAAATCATACAGAGTGTGTTCTCTGATTATGATGGATTCACACTGGAAATAATAACAGGACAACAGGAAAATCTCCAACATGTGGAAACTAAGCAACACACTTCTAAATAATCCATGGGCCAAAGAAATCTCAAAAGAAAATCTGAAAATACGTGAAATTGTATGGAGATGAAAGTACAACATAGCAAAATTGGTGGGATGCTGCTATGTGCTGACGGGGAAATCCACAGCTCTAAGTGTTTACACTGGAAAAGACGAAAAGTCTCGAATCAGGAATGTAAGTTCCTAACTTAAGTATCTAGAAAAAGAAGGCCAAAATAAGCCCAACGCAAGAAAAAGGAAGGAAATAATAATGACAAAAACATGTCCATACAATTGAAAACAAAAATTGGTAGAAAAAAATCAGTGTGTTATAAAGCCAGCTCTTTGAAAAAATCAATGAAATTGATAAATCTCTACAAAGTGTGGAAAAGATAGAGAAGACACAAATCACCAACCTCGGATATAAAACAAAAATAACTACAGATAGGACAATTTTGAAGAATTAGCTAATCAAATCACTAATCCTTGAGGAAACAGAAGTGAAAACCAAGATGTGACACCACCTTATACCCACTAGAATGGCCAAAATTTAAAAAAAAACTGATGATAGCATGCATGGGTTGGCAAATGGTGTCAGGAGCAGCAGGAGCTCTCACTTCCTGTTAGGATTATAAAATGGTGCAGTTACCTGGAAAATGTGTCAAATTTCTTATGAAGCAAAACATCCACCCACCCTATGACCCAGCAACTCTGCTTCTAGAGAAGTAAAAACATCCATCCACAAAAAACTTTACAATAATATTTAGAGCAGCTTTGCTTACAATAACCTAAAACTGAAAACAGTCCAAATACCCATCAACAAGAGAACAGATAACCAAATTGTGTTATAATCACACCACGGAATTCTATTCAGCAATTAAAAAAAGAAAACTGCTGGAACATAAAAAGGTGTGAATGAATCCCAAAAACATGTGGAACTAAAGAAGCCAGATACAATAATGGCTGTTGTCTTCATGTGAAGTTAAAAATGACACTAATTTAATCAACAGTGATAGAAATCAGAACTGTGGCTGCCCAGGAGGGATTTGGTTTGACCAAAAAGAAGCCATGGGGGTTTCCTGGTGATGGAAATGTTCTGCGTCTTGATTGAGTGCTGATTACGGAGGATATACCTTTGTCGAAACCACTGAATAGGACACTAAAGTTCTGTGCATATCACCTGATGCACATTTTACCTCAATAAAGAAAATGTATGCACTCAACTCAAAAGCAAACACTAATAGATTATTACATATATTTTTAAAGGAAATACCTGTATGGAATACTTACATAAATATTTCCTTTAAGATTAGGAATAAAATAAAGATGCTCCCTATGGTATTGGAAGCCCTAGCAAACTCTAGGAAATAAAATAAGTAAGAGGCAAAGTACTGGAATGAAAGAAATAAAATTACTAACACGTTTGCAGCTCTCAGCACTTTGGCCCGGCCTGGGCTGATAGGTCCCCTCTGCTCCGAGGGGCGGCACTCGGCCCTCAGATCAGAGCCACGACAGTCGAAGTGAAAACTACACATACATTACGTAAGCAAAAATGTCCTTCAGATTCAGTTTTGTCATTAGAATCCTGCTGTCTCTTAACGCACAGTTACATGTTCCTTTCTATATATAAAAAATGCAACAAGATACTTCAAGGAAAGTTGTCTTCTATTTTAGGCTAGGTGAGCAATCCTGGCTCGGGACATGTCCTTCCAATCCACCTCAAGTTCCTTTTAGCATCTGGTTATGATGAAGGGAAAATGGTCCTCTGATATTAAATCAATATCCGAGCAGGAGAGAAAGAGCGTTTTGTCTCAAGTTTCCATAATGCCAACACCGGGTACGCGATAGTGCTTAGAAATGATGCAGCCGCCCCTGCCAACAATAGATTCAAAAGTGCAATTTTGGCAAAATGAATAAAATGATGGTTAAAAAATGATTTTCTTTTGCAATGATCTCATAGGACAAAACATTGAAAAACAAGGACAAGTATCTTGCAAGGCTTGTAGAATACATGGGAGATGGTTGAAATGAAAAGTCACCATCTTAGATTTAAAGTGTCGAAGGGGATAAGAGATAAGGAGGAAACAAAAATTTACCGTGTGCCTACTAAGCGCCAGGCACATTAATAAATCATCTTCCATGCAATCCCACTGGAGGTGCCAGCCGGCACCTCCATCCCAGGCTCTCCATCCAGCGGTGCAGCTCCCCACAGAGCTCAGGGAGTGGGGCTCCCACAGCCCCTCCTCCGCACCCCACCTGCGAGCTTCTGGCTCCCGCTCCTTTGCTTCTTCTCTGGGCTTTTTCTTGACTGTCTTGTGTTTCCATTCTGCTTTCTGATCTCTGGCTCATGCTCCCATGAAGAAGACCCCACCTGCTTCTCCTCTACGTGCGTGCACCTGCAGCGCAGCGCCCCCACAGCCAGCCCTGCGCCCCGCAACGCTGACACCTCCCGCCACTGCTGGCCCCAGCGTGCGCCCCACCCCCATCAAGGCCCGCTATCCTCCCCCAATGATTTTGAAGTGAATCTCAAATATCGTATTATTTCACCCTTAAATATTCTAGCAGATCATTGATATTTAACTGGGAAAACAAATGCAAAACGCAGCTAAAATGACAGCTAGCCATCTGTGTTTTAAACTTGGCACTGTCTCTTTTCTCTGGTGGACCACCTCCATGGAAACTGAGCTAATAATAGCTGCCCTGTCTGCCTCCTGGGGTTCTGGTGAGAAGATGGTGCCATAAAGGCAGGATATTTTTGTGAGCACTAAGATGTGAACAATTGAGCTGCAGCACTCGTTTAAATGGACAAAATGCTTCGTAACAGAGAAGTCTACATACATGTACTTTCCCAACCATTATTCTTTCCTTGTCCTTTCAGACAGCCACTCTGCTGGCCTTGTCCAAGGTCATCGTGAGCTCCGCGTCAGGAACCTGTGTTGAATTCTCATCCAACTTGGGCTCTCCCAGGCACTGGACCGCAACCACTTTGAGAACTCTCTCTGTTTTTGGTGGTTCTATAAAACTAGTTGATTTATAGCTCCTTCTTCCTTTCACCATTCCTCAAGTAGAAGGGCTTCCCAGGTTTTCATCTTTGTCATCATCTGGTTTTTATGACATTTATTCCCCTGACTTGCAGATGACAAGGGTGCTGGATAATTGTCTACCAACCCTGCAAGCTCTTCCCAGGGGCAGTAACCTGCTGTCCTGCCAGAGCATGGGCTGAGCGGGCCTTGGCAGCCAGAGAGCACCTTAGGAAGGAGTCCCAGATACCTGCAGCGCCCCAGGTGGGTGTGCTCTGCACAGAGCCCTGACCACTCTCGTGTGATTTATCCATTTGACTCTGAGCTCCTGGAGGGCAGAGGCCACATTTTATTAATACTTGTATCCTAATATCGATATATCACCATTCAATAAGCG
>CAUYSK010028021.1:0-23851 GCA_963575035.1 Avahi laniger
GAGGTGGGCGGATCATTCTGAGCTCAGGAGTTCGAGACCAGCCTGAGCAAGAGTGAGACCCCACCTCTACCAAAAATAGAAAGAAATTAATTGGACAGCTAAAAATATATATAGAAGAAATTAGCGGGGCATGGTGGCACATGCCTGTAGTCCCAGCTACTCGGGAGGCTGAGACAGTAGGATTGCTTGAGACCAGGAGTTTGAGGTTGCCGTGAGCTAGGCTGACGCCACGGCACTCGCCCCAGGCAAGAGAGTGAGACTCTGTCTCAAAAAAAAAAAAAAAAAAAGAAAAGCAGTGCAAACTGAAAATATACATAAATTCAAGATGGGTTTAATTCTACAGGTCATAGAGCCATAGCAGGTTAAAAGTCTAAATAGATGCTTGGGGCCCATGCCTGGCCTTTCATAGTTAATCTCCAAGCAAATTCACCAGTCCTTCCAGAGGGCCAAGACAGAGATGAGGAAATGGAAAGTAGAGCAAGAGTCACCAAAAGACCACCTGCTAACACTGAAGGAGAGAGGCAGTGGTGACGGTGCTTGTGCGCAGCGGGTAGTGTTAAGGGCTGGTTTATGTACAGAAATCTCCAGCCTTTTCTAAAAGCAATTGAGGTGCTGCTTCTTTCTCCCTGCTCTGGCTGCCTTCCTGAAGTCATGGCTTGGACATCGGCCACACCAGCCTCGTGCAGCACAAAGCTTAGGGTTCTATCCTCAGGAAAGCGATGCTACCCACGAACCACCCCTCAGCAACAGTCTCAGCCTGGAGAAACCCAGAGGCAGCCATGGCCTTTCTTTTGCTCAGATGAATCTAGTTTGTACTACAGATACAGACGGGGAAACAGGAAAAGCAAGGCTTCCAAAGTCTACTGACAAAAGAACCAGGAATACTACCCATAGTTTCTGGTTCTGTCCTCTCCCTAAAGTACCTCTCTGAGTGAGGGGTGTGGGGGGTAGTCTCATGTGAAAATGGAGAAAGTCCCAAGAGTTCCCCAGGCATAACAATCACAGCCTGGATGGGGACGGTATGCCTTCTGAAGGAAGCAGGCAAAGCTTTCAATTTTCAGGGGTCCTTTTCCGGCACAGCTTACTAAGCGCAGATTTCTAAGTGATTTATTGCAGATTCATACACAATGGAAGCTGGTATGTTATATCTTTTCTGCAGAGAGGCGAGATGGAGCGAGATGAAGAGGCCATGATGTTAAGTTACAAGTCCTAAGTCACCGTGTTGGTGACACCTGGTGCTTAGAACTTCCCTGAAACTGCAAAGTGCTTACCGTGTAGGGCGCCGTTTTCTGCAGTTATCTTTAAGGATGGGGGTTTTCAAATAATCAAGGTTGGGGACAGGGGAGAGTGAGCTCCAAGCTCCTAAATGAAAACCGTAACAGTTGTACATTTTTCCATCCCCCACCCCAAAACGAAGACCGCAGCCTCCTCCCCACCTCTCTCTTCAGAGCCCAGAAACGTGAACAGCAGCAGAAAATCTTTCCCTCTGCCCAGTGAGTCAGCCTTGCCCAACTTCATGCGTAAGCTCTCCTCAAGTCAGCGGCAGCTCAGAGCTGCGGGTCTGTGTGCAGCTGAGATAAATTTGGGTCTAGAAGGAATGACGTAATGCTAAACCCGAGAGGTAGCTGCCGCCTCCCAGGGCTCCAGTCACCGGGGCTGCAGGCTGACATCCCAACCACACAGAAACGCACCCAGCCACCAGGTGTCTGAGCTGGGGAGAAAGGGAAAGGACATGAGGTGGGGGGAACGGCAGGGGGAGGCACTGTTAATCTGAGATGGCTGAATCTGGAAGTTTGTTGTTTTTTAACTCCAGTTTTTCTGGTGAGATCAGACCACTGGCAAAGACTCAGACAGCTACACTTGACTTCCACCCTGACCCATCATCTCTTCCCTCTTAGAAAAGGGCTTCTTACACTTTATTAAATGGCCCTTATTACAGCAGCCTATTTCAGTGATTATAATGGATGTGTTAATCTCTCCAATGTCCTTTTCCTTCTTTTTTGCATGAACTTGGATCCAAGAAGAAATCTGCATTGCAGGATTGAATTAATATGCTCATCTAAGTGGCTTGCTTACTCTGGAGCACCCATCTGGGTGCTCTCAATTGCAATTGGTAAGATATTTGGGAGGATTTTGCTAGGGCCACACCAAGTGAATGTTTCTCTAAAGAACATTTCATGGTTTATGTCATAGAAGTTTATGTTATTAAGCTTATTTCTCAATACAGTCTCCATTTTTCAGCTTAGAAAATTGAAGCTCAGAGAGGTGTGGTAATTTGCCCAAAGCCACCCAGCTGTCTACCAAACCGATGGAGCAAGGGTTGAACTCAGGCCTGCAGTCCTGTGCTCTCTTCTCATCTCCATAATTCTCTTTCTGGTTGATTCATGTTTAAAGAAAAAAAAAAAAACCAAAATGGAATAAGTTTTCTGATCTTTTAAACCTGTGGGGCCTTAATCCTTTAAATGTCAGGATCAAGTTACATGCCCAAAGGATCCCAGTGCTGCTTTTTTCTGTTCATGGTTCATTCTTCCCTAAGGAGAGTTTGCCCTCAGAGTCAACTCTTTTTTTGCTGGTGAAGACTGAAAGCCCTGAGCCCAAACTCACTCTTTCACTGTAATTAAAAGACCACCACAGGTAAACAATCTTTGTTGTATCAGAGTAATTTCCTTCATGACAAATGCCTCCCAAATACTTTTCTCAAATGACTTTTCATCATTTGTTGTTGTAGTCACGTGTCATTCTCCTGTACTTTGTGGCTGTAATCATATTTTATACTGGTAGATTTCATGACTTGCAGCCATATAACCTGGTCAGCCATGGTATGTTATTCTTTTGAAGCACTGCTCGATTCCATGAGTTAATATTTTTGTTTAGAATTTTTCCATCTATATTCAAAAGCAAGAATAATTTTCTATTTTGTTGCATTTATGGGTTTTGGTATTACAATGATCTATTCTTTCAAAGTTAGATACAGCTTGATTTTAAAGTCTTTAAAAAAAAAAAAAAAGGGCTGCCAGAGGCCTTCTCCTGCTGCTAAGAGGATGCCCCACATTCTTGCCACAGCCCTGGGTAACCCTCCCTCCCCTGCCAGGAGCTGCCCTAGAGTTGCCTCGCCCCCACCCTTTGGCATCACCACCCGCTTTCAGGCAGCAGAGGTCACTGTTATGCCCAGCCAGGCCTAGACACTAAACCACACATTCAGCTCCTGCTGCCTTGTGTCTGGGTTCTCTCAGCTTCAGGTGCAGCATTTATAATAAAAACACCAGGCTCTTGCCTGTCTGAAGACACAGGTGATCTCACCGTGTCTTCTAGCTCTAGTATTCTGATTCTAGGATGCTGGGATTCCCCATGGATCCTAGAATAATGTGCATCCATTTGCCCACGAGCTGCCACGTAACTAGAGCTGACTACATGCACAGAACCGCTGCTGCAGTCAGTTCATTGAATTCTCAACACACCTCTGAGATTCCTGTTTTACAGATGAGGACCAGAAAGGTTAAGTGATTTGCCCAAGATCACACAGGCAGTGATCAGGTTCAAACCTAGACTTTCTGACTCTTGGACCCCAGAGCACACATCCATGTTAGGTTTGATCAGATAAGGTCAAACAGAATTGGTTAGGGCAATGGTCTCAGCCAAGGGCAATCCCATCCCTCTAGAAGGCTTCAGAAATGTGTAGGAGGGTCTTTTTGAATGTCACAATGACTGGAAGAGGGGGTTCCGGTGGCATTTAGTGAGTGGGAACCAAGGATGTTAAATCCAGCAGTATTCCAGACTAACCTGCACAAGAACGGTCCCACCAATAGCTCCTTTGCTGAGAAACACTGGGTCAGAAAGTTAAGACAGAAAACTCATCATGTATTCAATTTATATTCCTTAAGCGTCTATTATGTGCTGGGCCCTAACGTAGATGCTGAGGATAGAATAGGGAGCAAAACTACTTATTGTCTCTGTCCTCAAGGTGCTTGCATTCTAGCTGGACAGACTGATGGTAAGCAAGTAACATAATTGTAAATTGTGATAAATAGGATAAGGGATAAATGATAAAAGGATGGGTAGGTTTAGGCGGGTAGGTAGGGGAGCTGAGAAAATCACAAAGTCTGTCTAGGACATTTTCCCAAACTTTAAAGAGCACACAAATCACCTGAAAATTGTGGTAAATTGAGGTTCCGCTTCAGCAGGCCTGGGGTGGGGCCTGGCAGTCTCATTTCTAACAAGCTCCCAGAGGATGCCTAGGTAGCTCATCCTCGAACCACACTCACTCTGACAGCAGGGGTGAAGGCCGGGGCAGGGAGTTTGGATCGTTATTCTAAGTGAAACAGGAAAGAAACTACTGAAGGGCTTTGGCCAGGGGTGGTGGCTCACACCTGTGGAAACAACACTTGGGGAGGCTGAGGCAGGAGGATGGCTGGAGCCCAGGTGTTCAAGGCTGCAGTGAGCTGCGATTGTGCCACTGTACTCCAGCCTGGGCGACAGAGCGAGGCCTTTAATCAGATGAGTAACATGAACCCAGTTATATTAGGATCATTCTTGTTTCCTAGATCTGAATCTGGGAGAGGAAGAGGTTGGGCCTAGTCGTTTGACCAGAACCAGCTGGCGCACACTGCTGCAGTGGCAGCCAGGGCCTGAAGCTCAGCTCTGCAGCTCACACTTGCCTCTCTCTTCTGGCTTCTCTGGCAGAAGCCCTTGGCTCCACATACAGGCCAGCCCGGTTGCCCTACAAGCTCGAGGCCTTCAGGAAGCCTAGTCTAGCATGACAGGGTGTGGACTCACACTTCTGACACCCTGGCTTGCAGAGCCACAGGAGCCTTACTGGTTGGGTGCGTTCCCCAGGGGCTGCTGGGCAGGGTAGTGTTGCACGTGCAAGCGGCAATACCCTAGACCATTGCCCTTTAGAGAAAGGGGCCTACGTGGCTCCACTGTCTATGCCCAGAGAGCCCTGGAAGGTTTTGGCTAATCTCTCTCTGTCTTTGGATGAGTGGGGAGAAAAGGAAGCCACCCCGGGGGAATTCCCAAGGGGACCCCCGGCATGGACTTAAAACATGACAGATTCCAATTCTTGCCTCTTGCTAACTTCTTGCTCCGTGAAGGTTCTGCCAGAGTCCTAAGGTCTCTCAGCAAGAAAGAAAAACCTGGGTTTGCATTTCTGCTCCACTTTTTGTTAGCATGTAGCTTTGGGAAAGTTAGTCGGCCTTGCTAAGGGCAAGGCTTTCCTCATTTATAAAATGAGGGTAATTATAGCACCCACCCATTGGACATTTGTGAGGATGAATATAAAGTGCTTAGCATGGTCCTGGCACATAGTAAATGCTTAGTAAAAGGAGGCCGTTATCACTATTCCTTTGGAAAACAGAGAAGGCATTGCATTTGTCACCAGCCCTCTTGGGAACAGCTTATTACACTACCAGGAGACAGACAAGAATTGTTGATTGGTTTCTGCTTGTCTGTCATTTGAACTGGCATATAGAACTAGAACTGAAGACCATACATGCTTCACTTTGGAAGCACCATGCACGGTGCTTGGTGCCTGGTGGGTTTTAGAAATGTGTTGAATTGAGCTAAATTTTATAGCTGGTTGAAAGAAAGTTGTACACAAGGCACTCAGAGTCTTGGGAGCCAAGAAATATGGTAGGATGGCCAGGCTGTGGTGGAGGGAAGAGGGAGATGACACAGGCATGTCATATGGTAGTTCTGGGCCCCTGTAGAAATAGAAACAAAGGCCATACCAGCTTCCACTTGCCACCCATGGCCAGAAACAGAGCAGCCCTGCACATGTTCTGCATTTTAATACAATAGCCTACCTGGTCCCAGATCATCTTTATTCAAGTTCCTTGCTAATGGCAATGAAGACACAGAGTATGATATTTCAAATAGTAGGTAATCCAAATCCCTGTTTATTGGCTTTAATTTGAATTTCCCAATCTCCTTTCCCCTCAGGACAGTGTGTTTATCTTTCTAATTCTGCTGTGTTTAAATTTCCGTAGCAGACACTGGAGTTGGATATTTGAGGTATGTGCCAAGGGCATGCTGCATGTATGGGAGAGTGGGCTTGGTAGGAACTCTGGCGTGGACAGTCCTCCAAGTGCAGAAGGTCCCTGTCTGGAAAGAACTGAGAGTGGAATTTGTTTATCTACAAAGTTACTTACATGGTACTTGGTTTCCTAAGCTCAGGCAGTTAAGAAAAAGAAGAAGAAGAAAGAAAGAAAAGTCAGATATGTAGAAATTATAAGGACAAACACAAAAACACAAAGGATTTTAAACATGGAGGGGGCAGGCAGGGAAGGAAGGAACTATTCCTTTTAGATACCCAGGATAAATTATTATTCTGTCTGTAATCATGGCTAGAAACAAAGACACAAAGCCCAAGTCAAATGCCATCTCACATTTTTGGTGTTTACTTTAAGACAACTGAATTTCCAAAACCTGCCATTGGAATAGAGTATACACTCCACAAGGCCAGGTACTGTACCCTCAGGACCTAGCACAGTGCCTGACATAAAGCACGTATGTGCTCCTCAAGTGCCAGTTTAATGAATAAACGAAGAAACTCACAAAACAAATTTAGAATTACTGGCACATAACATAATTCCACATCTTACCAAAGCATTAATAGTTGCTGCAAGGGCCTGTTCAAGAGAATTTCTCTAAATTTTTAAAAAAGGGATTCTGTTTACATACATTTCCTGGAGACTTATTGCTCAAAGCAGGGGTTACCTGAACTTTCAAAATGTTTCACAAGCAAGGGGCCCAGCACACATTGTGCCAAGATGAGGAAGCAAAGAAATAGCCTCCTCTGGGGATGATGGTAGTAAATGCCCATTATTTTTGGCTGGAGAGGTCAAGCCAGCTGTGGACAGCTTTAACACCTCTGGCCAGGCCACTCAGGTACCATGATAAGACAATTGCAGAAGTGCCAGAGGGCAGATGTCTGTCCCTGGGTAATTGAAACCTGCATGGGGTGGGTGTGTGTGTGTGTGTGTGTGTGTGTGTGTGTGTCTCTCACCCCCAAAAGGAGCGCCCCCACCAAAACATGAATTTCTCCTCCTCAGTTAAGTCTTGGGCTCATCTCTGTCACCACATTCTAGCTTCTCCCTCCTCCTACCCCTCAAATGTAAAAGAAAATGCTTTTCTAAGTATGGCAAATTCAAATTAGCTTCATCTTGAAAGACAATTGAGAATGTTGCAATGACCTTTGTAGTAACTGGACACACCCTGGGATCAGTAAACCAAGTTTGAGAATTGCTGACTTTATAAGCACTGGACCTGTAAAACAAAAGCCCATTCTCATATCAGGCAGGAGGGAACACAGTCCAGAAGGACTTGGTTCGGCCTCTGCTGTGTCATCTTGAGCAAGCCACTGTCCCTCTCTGGGCCTCAGTCTCCATGTCTGTATAGTGAGGATGATGGATGCTCTGTGACCCCTGAGGCTCCTTCTGGCCCTAATGCTCTGTTTTACCACCTGCCTCCTTTAAAAACAAAACCCAAAATGAGGGAGAAGGGAGAATGGAAGGGAAGAGAATGGTTCAGTAGGCCAGACCTCCAGAAATCTCCCCCCATTTCTGCCTGCTGAAAATTGTTTTTCTCATTCTGCAGGAAGATTCCCATTTCTTGCTGGGTTGTTGCTTTTTTATTTCTTTTTCTCTCTCTCTCTTTTTTTAACTCAAAAGCCACAAAACCATAGAATTCACCTCCCCAAAACGGGTCATCTGGAAGCCAGAGCTGTTGAGGGTTAGGTGTGTTAGCCCTGACGAACCGGTGGTATCTAAGTGAAGACCAAGCCAGGGCAAGCATGTGCTTCTCCTCCAGAAACCCAGTTTAAATCAATATTTATCCAACTGTATTTATAGAAAGTGGTGGTGGTAGGGAGGAGGGGGTGGGTAGGGAGGCAGGGGGATCTAAAACAGAACAAGCCACAATGACTGATGCAAATCTTTGTGGCCAATTCACTTCTGCAGGCTGGGCTTTTTCTTAAAAGGCAAAAGACCCGGCTTTTGATGAACCTGCTGTTGGCCCCAGTACCATAGCAACAGCCCCAAGTCCTCTAATATGCCCAGAGGATAGACTTGGGAAAGGCAGCGGGAGGGGGGTGGTGTTTCCTAGGAACCCTAAACTTGAGTTAGGGCCAGGAGAGTTGAACAACTCTGAAAAACAAAAATCCTCTCTGGGCTGGCTATTCTGTCTTCAGCCTCACTTCTAACCCTTTTCTAAGCAAGGTGTGCACAGGAGGACCTTGCTTGGATAGTCAACAAGGCGTTTCAAATGCCAGCTCTGCTTCAGGTTGCTGGGTGACCTTGAGCAAGTCATTTCACCTCTGTGGACTTCATTCCTTGGCTACAGAATCAGTACATGTGTATACGGTGAAGACTGCTTAAGACCACAGGCTCAGTTCTGCCACTTACTGACCATGCGACCTTTGGACAAGTTACCTGGCATCCCTGCTCCTTGGTTACCCTCTCTGGAAAATGGGATAATAAAATTGCATCTGTCATAGGGTTGTTGTGAAGAGTGGGGTGGATAATGCATGGACAGTCCCACACTCGGTGTGTGGTCAGTACTCAATAAGTGGCAGCAGGTATTGACCTTACGTGATACGATCAGTTGCTCTGTTGCTGGCACCCTCTGCATTTCCCTCAGTTTCACCTCTAGACTTTTGCCCAGCTATCCCCAGATGAAAATCCCCATATCTGGGTGTGTCCATGGGGAAGTATTTTGGTCACAGAGGAAAGATGAGTGAACAGCTGCTGTTTTACCTTGATAGCTAATGGAGCCTCCTTTTACCTCCCAAACCAGGAATGGCTCGATTCAGCTTCACTAACTTCCTAAGGTCTTTTCCCCAGACCCCCTTCCCAGGGCATCCTGTCCCTGGGAGCTCTGGGACTCTGAAAGTCACAATAATATCCTCAAAAAAGTCATCTTCTGGTATTTACCAGTGGGCAGAGATCATATTTAAAACTGGAGAAAAAAAGCTGAATCGGGGGAACATAATGTAGGATGCAGAGGAAACAGGGCCTGATTTAAGAATGTTCTTCACACAATTCCACTAAAAACAATTACCCGACTCCACTCACACCACAAATCAACCTACATGGTTTTCAGAAAAAAGCAACTGCACATAGTAGATGCTCAATACAAATTTGTGGAATGAATGAATTCATCATAAAATGGCTGCCCAACAGAACTGTGGCCAGCTTGAACATGAGTTGCCATCAAAGTCCTCAATTTTAGCATAAGTTGCCCTAGTCCCCTACTTTGTAACCTAGTAACTTTTTCATTCTTACGGTCACAGCTGTTGACATAATGCAGTTTCAGCTCTCCAGGCCTGACCTGTCATCTTGCAGGCCTCGGTCTTACCACCCCAAGGGTAGTGAGAGATCAGTATTTTCTACTCTTCTCCAGGTCTTCAGAGCAGCTGTCGTGTGTTTCCTGGCCTCCAAACGTGATCCCTGTGCCACAGCCAGTAAATGACAAATCCAACCAATTAAGAAATTTATATTGTCTTCTGTATGCCAGTGCTATGCTACATGCAACGGGTGACATATACTGAATACTGTAAGTGATCTTTTCCCTTAAGATGCTAATAATGTCCCTGTGAAGATAAAGCTAATACACAGGAAGCAAGTAGAGAATTGCATGGCTATCAAAGCTCAGAGAAGTTACTATTTATCGAGCACCTATTATATTCCAGGTATTTGAAATATTTAGATGCAGTACCTCATGCAGTTGTTTGGCAATGATGTGAGGGTGGTGCTATTTTGTTATCCTCATTTTACAAAAAAGAAATGGAACTTCAGAGAGGCTAAGTAACTTGTGTCCAAGGTCACACAGCCAGTAAGCAGCAGAGTATTAAGTTGGGCCCTGCTCCATGTGTCTGCAAAGTTTTCATTCTCTCAACTACTCCGACTTAAGAAATAGAACCAAGTAGACAGAAATAGCCAGGGGAGGCTTCCTGGAGGAGGTAGGAACTGACCTAAGTCTTGAGAGGAGGATAGGATACAGATGACACCAGGGAATTAAGAGAACGAGGGCATTCTAGGCAGGGGGAAGAGTCTGAGTCAAGCACAGAGCTTGACTGTGAGGCCTTGCCGGTGGACCTGCTGGACAGGAGCAGAGATTTCACGGCAGGGTGGAGGAGATTGTCAGGAAGACAGGGTGGGGCCAGATGACACCACATACAGCAGCTGCCTCCACCAAGAGGAAGAGGCTGCTTCTTGGCCTGTCCATGCCCCCTAGGAAAGTGCCCCACCCTGAAAACCAGGTTATCCACTTGAGGAGACAACCCAAGGCTTTCTACTCCCATGTAATCATTCTTCCCTATGTTAAGTGTTGCCTCGACTGGGAGACACTGGGAAGCCCATTTCTCTCCTCCAGACCTTACCTGCTTCTTCCAGTTATCTGCCAACCAGCCTTTATGCACCTAAATACATTCGTGAGTCTTTTTCCCTTTGAGTTTTAACCTTTTCCAAAACAAGGACTAAATGTTCTTCTACTTATTCGTCTTTAATTGCCACCCCTCCACTGGACTTGAACTGCATACAGATGATGCCAGCGTTTTTTTACATGTAACTTCTGAATTTATGAAAATAGGGCCACAGTCTTCAAGATTAATAAATTTCTGGAGGACTTCAATTTGAGATTCGTAGGGATACACATGAGTTGGAATTTCGGGAGAATGTACCTGCATTTCCCAGGGATTCTCTTGCCTTGCAAACAGCAGACGGTCAACACAGGTGACCGAATTTGAACCCTTCCCCCAGGAACACTCACCCTATCTACTGGAAATAATTCAGCACTGTGGCCACAACTTAGTGAGCAGTCCTACTACAGAAACCTCAACGAGGCAATGAAAAGCAGTTCTGGCTACAATGGAAAATAAGGCAAGCTCCTGCTAAGTAAGTGCTTTGCAAACAACAGTAAAAACGGAACAAGTGAACTCGTGACTAGGGTCTATCGTGCATCTCAGGAAGGTCTCACCAAATCTGAAATGTAAAATCGAGGCTCGGCTTGACGCTCATCTCTAGGGAGAAATGCGTCCCTTTAAGAAGAGACTGGACCAGCTGGCCACACTACAGCTCCCAGAGATTTCCTGGCTTGCATCCTGGCCCCACCCCCCAGCCTCCAGCCTCAGCAACGCGTGACGTCAGAGGAGGCTGACGCTGCCGATTGGCTGAACGACGCAGCTAGGTCAAGTCCAGTCGGAGGAAAGAAGTTTGTCTCCATGTGGAAACCATGTGTCTCTAGCAGGGAGGGGGAGGAGGAGGAGGCGGAGAAACCGAGATCAAGTGATTACTGGGGAACTCGCTGAAATGAAGGCAGGGAGGTTGTGCACCTGAGCCGGCCAGCAATACCCTTTACAGTAGTGACCTAATAAAAAAGACTTGCACAACAAACAAAACCTGACCCGCCCCCCCCATCATAGTAATAACTAAAAAGCTAGGCTCCTTGCTTCCTTCCAAAAACCTGGGACCTGGGAAATGCTGGAATCCTATCGGAACGCCCAGATCCCTCTCCCTCCCCCAACGACTGAATGATGTAAGCGTTTCGGAAAGCAGAGCTCTGAAGCAAAACAAGCCCCGCGCGCGCGGAGCAACCCGCAGTGCCCGAGCTCGGCGCACGCACGACCCGCCCCCCGACTCGCGTTATTGCTGTGCACACGCGGACCGCCGTGACGCGCGGGCATTGTGTGCAGCGAGCAGAAAACAACGGCGAGCGCCGCCAGCGCGAAGAAGCGCCCCTAATAAAACGAGACAGATGTAGGGCCCGCCGTTTTCCGTACCGGGAGACGCAGACCGAGCGGGAGGAGGGGAGGAGAGTTGGGCGGATAAAGTGGGCCCCGTGGGCCGATCCTGCTTGCCGGGGGCATAATAGAGGGCCTGGCGGATGGTCGCACGGAGTTTGCTGGAGGTCACCCCAGTCAGCGTGAGCTGTTGGGGAGGGGGCGAGAGCCTAGAGCGGGGTCTCTGCAGCCGAGCTGGCCGTGGCGCAGCGCCCCAAGCTCTCGGGGAAATCTGGGGGCCGTTGGCATCACGTCATTTAGAGCCAAACAGCGGCGGCGAAAAGAGGCGAGAGAGCTAAAAATACTCCCGCGGGGAGACGGCCGGAGGAGGGGGGTTGCGGGGCCGAGGGACTTATTACGCACACGAAGTTGACTTTGACTGGGGCCCTAAGGCTCTAGAGCCCCTCTCGGGGGCTGGCAGGTTTGCAGCGCAGACCCCTCGGGAGAGGGACCGGGAGGAAGCCCCTCGGCTTCACCAGCCTCTGGAGCCCCGCTCGGGGCAGCCCGAGCCCTGCGCGCCTGGCTCTCTGCTTACGTGACTGGTGGCCACGCCGGAGCCCCAGCACGGGGTAAACAAGGAGTTGGCGGCGGCCAGGGCGGCGGGGGTGGGGTGGGGCGGGGGGAGGTCTCCGATTGTCTGCTTGTGCAAGGGCGGGGGCAGGACGCTGAGGAAGCCCGGCCGCCTCCTTAATGCATTCGCTGGGGAGTGGGGCAAATCAGGTTTGCCACACACTGCCAAGGTGCCCTCTTTGGGTGCACCCCTATTCAGAGCTTACGCCACGGGACAGACTCCGGAGAACTGGGGACCCGGACGGGGGTAGCTAAAGAAATCATGCCCCTCCCCCCGCAACAAAAGCAAACACACGAAACAAAACCACGTCTTCACCCCACTCCGCCCCCCCCAGCCCTGGATTTTCAGAAACTATCCTCCAGACAAATGCACACACTGTCCCCCACCACCACCCCGTCCCCCGCATGAATAATCGCGAAGCGATTCGGCTACACAGCCTGCGATGCGCCTCTCTCGCAACCCAAGCACTCCGGAAAAACAAGCGAGAAGAGAAAGAAAACGCACCACCGACCTCCCAACACAAATCCTTGTTTTGGCTTTACAGCGTCTGCACAATTGCGCTGGCAACACACGGTTACTTTAACCCTGAAGGCCTGGGGTGTCAGTCAGCGAAGGTGTTTTTGTGTTTGGGGTTTGCTGTCTAGGGTAGGGGGAAGCTTGCAAGATCTGACACGTTGCAATCGGACCTTTCTCTCTCCCCCCTCCTCATTGATCTTTCTACTTGTTCGGACAGATTAAACCTCCCGGTTTCCTCCCGTCTGTCGGTCTATCTGCCTCGTCCCCTTCCTTCTCGCAGCTATTATTCTGAGGACTGTGCTGGAGACGCCGCACACGCGTGCCCCCGTTAGGGCGCTGAGTTGACTGCCTGGGGACGGCTAGGGGACCTGGCTGGCAGTGGCAAAAATGAAACAAACAAGGAAGAGGCCGGGCCGGGGTGGGGTTCCCAGCACCCCCCCACCTCCCCCACCGCATCGCTCTCCACCTGAATCTGGAGGTTGGAGGGGGGACGGTACAAATCCACCAGGAAGGCGTTTGCTTTCCTCGCCCTGCGCGCTCGCTCAGGAGCCGCGAGCCGTCTCCCGGAAAATAAAGAAACCGCACACAACAGCCCACACCTTCCCCAACTATTGTTTCTGCAAGATCCCAAAGTTTCCTTCTAGTCGCCTCCCCACGGCCAAGTTTCCCCCGCACGGCACGGCGGGTCTAGGGCGAGCTGTTGGCACTGCCTGGCCTCTGGGGGGGGGTGGCACCCCCGGGCAACGGCGGCGCAAGGGGGACTCTGTGCGTGGACACGATGGCCTGAGCCCAGTCCTGCCGCGAGAGGGGAGGAGAAGGCGAAGTAGACAGGAGGCAGAGACAGCCCGAGCCCACGCCGCGGGGAGCTGTGTGGTTGTTATTGTTGTAATGTCTGTGTGTTTTCTTTCTGGAGCCTCCGCGCTCTGCCTATGGTTTCCAACTTTCGGCTTCTAATCCTCACCCCACCCAGGAACGAGAGACAGAAAAACAACACTTGTCTGCCTGAGAAGGCTTGGGGGTGAGGGGGGAGGAATAAAAAGGAAGAAAGGCGACCTCGAAAAGACGAGCTCTCAGTTGTCAGCAAACAACACTCCCCCGCTCCTCGGCCGGGCCATCCGCTCAGCCCTCTCGAGACAGACAGACCGACGCGCCGACAGGCCCCCCTCTCCCCGTCGCTCGTCTTTGTTACATCTTTAGCAGCTTTGTGCGTGCGTGTCCTTTCTCCGGTGTCATCGGCTTTACTGCCGAGGGCTGGATGTGTGTGTTGGGGGGTGGAGGGGTCGCGGGCCGAGCCGGCGACGGGGGTCGCCCAAGTGGGCGAGAAGGAAAGAGCCAGGCGCCGAGGAGGAGCCGGGGGCCCCCAAACTTACTTTTGTTTTCTTTCTCGATCTGCTCCAGGTAGCTGGCGGCCTCGAGCAGAATCTGCACGTTCTGCAGAAAAGTGTTGATGTGCTTCTCCATCGAGTTCTCGCTGGTGTTGAAAATGTCCGAGAAGGGGCATCTGGGTTTGGCCCCCGCGGGCTCTTCGGGCTGGGCCGGGGGCTGGGGCGCGGCCGCGGCCGGGGGCACAGCCGGGGGCGCGGCCGGGGCCAGCCCCGCGCCCTCGCAGCGCGCCTCCTTGCGCGGCCGCCCGCGTTTGCCCATGGAGGAGCGGGGGTCCGCCGAGCTCGTCCTCTTTTGGGGCTGCGCTGCCCGGCCGAGCTCCGGGCCCCCGGGGAGACCCAGCCGGCTGGAGCGGAGAAGGCGCCGGGCGAGGAGCCGGCCTGACTTCCCGAGCCTGGCTGCGTGCAGTTGTGTGTGTGCGTGTGTGTGTCGGTCTCGCTGTGGGTCTGTGTGTATGGGAGATTGAATGAACCTACAGGACAGACGGAGGCGCTCTGGCGCCTGGGTCCTAGTGCGAGCCTGTCGCCAGCGGACCGGTCAAAATAAAAGGTGGAGACTAGCGAGGCAGGGCCCGCCCCCTGGCCGTCCCCGCACCCTTCCCCGCCTCTCCCCAAATCCTACCACAGTGTAGAGCACTGTGTTTTCACCGGAGTGGAAAACATACTCGATGTCTCTCAGTGCACCTGTGTAAAACAAACTGTTTTCTTTACAGAAAAATAACACTCCAAAAAGCGTCCAGCACAATGCCTAGCACATAGTAGGTCCCCAGTAAATGGTAGCTGCTGTGACTTTTTAAAAAAAAAATAAAAGTCCAATTCAAATGGGAAGACTCCAACCATGTATGTAACCAGAAGCTCCTTCCCCGCAGTGCTAAGACACACACACACACACACACACACACACGCCACCCCCACACACA
Source organism: Avahi laniger (assembly GCA_963575035.1). Classification (NCBI taxonomy): domain Eukaryota; kingdom Metazoa; phylum Chordata; class Mammalia; order Primates; family Indriidae; genus Avahi; species Avahi laniger. Next base: position 15,163 of record CAUYSK010028021.1, read on the forward strand.
TACAGGCACCTGTGTGTGCTCTGGAACAGCCAAATGAAATCCCAGGCCACCCAAATCCGGGTTACAGATTTACTCACTCCTTCTTTCTCCCTTCAAATGCAAAGTTATTTTTCAGGAAGGGGGAGGAGATGTAAGCATCCCTCCACACTCCTCTTTCCAGTGGTGGTCCAGCTGTGTAAAGCTCACACCAGGGTACCTCCACACCTGGCTCCCTTTTATTTGACAGAAAGGCAGAAATGGCAGGCCAGGAGCCACTTCCCCTCCCCCCAGCTGAATCCCACCTTTGGTTCCGAAGACCCCTACCCCAGTTGACATTGTTTCACTGCTGCTGCTACTGGCAACCATGGATGCTCTCCAGCCCTGGGAGATGCTGTGGGGTCAGAGCGATAATTGAGGGCTGCTTTGGAGTACCACAGAGAAGGGTTCAAATCCCAGCCCTGCAGGATATAGACTGTGAGCTCGGACAAGTCCCTTAACCTCTCTTGGCCTAAGTTTCCACATGGCTGAAACCTCTGATAAGGTGCTTGTGTGGATTAAATGTTATCTGCACTTAGCTCACTCTGGCCCCTGGTAAGATCTTTTCCTTCCAATCTACACTCAGGCAAGAGCCTGGGTAACTTGTATCTAAGAGAGGAACAAGATGCAGTGAACAAGGCTCTCCTGTGCTTCATTAGAAAACATCTCTATGACAAGCCCATCTAAATATTGTCACCTTGCAAAGCCACTTGGAGGTTTCCTCCAGGGGAAACATCGACATAGAAGATGCAGAGGATACTGCCCCCTGGAGTTGTGCGGTGCAGCTACCCTGCTCAAAGGCAACTTCATACACATTTGTCACAGAGACTCTTACTGGAAATGCAAACTTTTGAAAAAAGGGGAGAAAGTACATATTTTTGTAAAATACTCTCTATGTAAAATGTAGAGAGTATGTATACATGCACGCTCCCTCCCAGAGCCTTCAAGAAAGCCTTTGTGAGCTTTTAAAAATATGATAACTTGCTGCTAACAGGAACAATTAGTAATTGGCATTTTAAAGCCAACATATTCACATTTTGGAGCATAATATAATCATACTACACATACTCTTTTTGTTCACTTTCCACCTTGTGTCGAATTTTGCCTGATTGATCTCCGAATCTTTTGGCTACCATAGAGTAGAAGCTTCTAAGAGCTGTGAGATAAAAGTTCATCTTCCATTATCAGAACAATTACTGACTTTTTTGTTTCTGTTGGAACCACAATCTGAGTTAGTCATGTTGAAATGTCTATAAGTGTCTAAGGATTTTAGGAAGGCCTCATGTATACACAGTTTCAAATAAGCTTTACCCAAGGCCATTTTGCAAAAACTGGCACTTGTGAGAAACAGCTCTGATCTCTCTTGCCCCAAGTGAAAGCTGTTACTGAGACAATGAATCGGCTAAGCCCAGAGAAAATCTTGCTTTCTCTTTAATTCCCCAGTGGTGGCATGGGTCAAATATATAGTACTGAAACCCACCAAGATGGGCACACTCCACACATGAGTGCCAGGTGGGGGAAGGGTATTTTGTAATTATTTATTTCTCCCTGCTCCATCTCTCATAGGTCTGTGAGCTTCAGCAAGCCCAGTGGGAATCTTCAAGCTGGGCCACAGATCTGACCAAAGCCAAAATAAACAACGGCTTGAAGAAAATCTACAAAAAAGTGCTGATTTGCACTATTCCCACAGCCAGCCACAGCCCCCACCATCATTCCCATGGAAAACACCACTGCTGGTGCCAAATCAAGGTTTCTCCCCCATCACAGGGGCATTGTTTTTTGTTATTATGTGAGTTCTTAGCCTCAGACAATGGCACCACAAGAGACACAGTGGAGGCAGGAGAAATGCCTTTTTGTTCCATGAAGTCTGTGCCGTTGCACACCCAGAGTCTTGCATATAGCTTAGTTGCATATATTCATTTTGGTGACACGTATGTGGAACGATGAATGTGCCAAGCTAAAGCCCAAAGCCCTTTCCTTATTTGTTTTCAGAACTCATCAAGTGTTAAATCATATTAACATCGCATTGCTCTCTCCTTCCCCCCCCCCTCCATCCTCCAATTAACAGATTTCTCTAATAAAGTTGGCCCCAACAGAAAGAGTGGTGTTTCAGGGGTTAGATCACAGGACAGGCATCTAGGATGCTGGGTTACAAGCTCAGCTCCATTCCCGATTAGCTTTGCTTCCCAGGAGGGGCCATTCAAACCTTTTGCAACCCCTCTTTCTCCGGGGCTTTGATTCCAGAAGTAAACAGGCCTCTTTGGAAACTTGCTGAGAATTTCTGCACAGAACAGGTAGGGGATAAGAATGCATCCACCCTGAACACGTGTGAACTCTTTGAGAGAAAAGCAAAAATGCCCAATGCGGTCAGCTACAATGCTCCCAGAGGGTCCTGGGTGTCTGAGGTGCCGACTCTGCGTGGGTCTTGTCTTCTCAACCTGCTGTTTGTTTGTTTGACTTATTTGCTTGTTTGGTGATGTTTTTCCATCGACCTTGTTTACATATTAAAGCAAGATTGTTCTTTCCTTTATTTGCCCCTCTTTCCCCCCAGACATCTCTACTCTTACATCAAAGGCGTTGTTTTGTCTGTAATTATATCTTTCTACACACAGAGGCTGCTTAATTATTGAGAAGGTGATAGATGAATTGCCTTTGAGACCTTCCCACCTTGCACTGGGATGAGATGCTCTTCCCTCTGTCATGGACAATTTCGGCTCTCCTGGGCTCCTTCACCCTGGTCTTCCTTCCTCATCCACTATCCCTTTGTGAGCCTTTTCTGCCTAAATCCATCACTCCAACCTCTAGCTTTACCTTGGATCTTGTCAAAATGTCTCCATCAAGTTCTTCCATCAAGTTCTTCCCTGCTCTTTGCCCTGTGGTCCTTCTACTCAGACTTGGTAAACAACATCAAGAGACCCTCTGCCACTTGCATTGTCACTTGAGTCCTGATTCCCAGAGACTTCCTAGCGATGTTTTTCCTGGGCACCTTTCCCTTTGGAAAGGAATCATTAAGCTGAGGTGCTAGCTCACAGCTTCTTCTACTTGGGGGCCTTAATCTTGCCTTCACCTGTTAGAAAGGAGAAGTGGCTCCAGGATTAGAGGGTTAGGAACGGTAAGACACAGGCAGAATGGCAGGAACAAGAACTATGAGACTTGCCTCTCCCACTGGCTTAAAAGTGTTGACAAGACCTCCTTCAACCACTCCGATACTCCCAGCCCCACCCCCACACTCATCAGTGGGTGTAAACATGGCAGAGGATCAGCAGCCTCCGCCCTACAGTGGAGCTTACTGGGTGTCACCTGCTTCTGGGGACATTATCTTGGCTCTCCTGGACTCTGCCCTTCTTTCTCCTGGAACTCTAAGTCTGGCAGGCCCTTCCTGGCTCAGCCAACTCCTGGACTTCTTCTAGCCGGTGCCCACTATTTACAGGGTTTATTAGACTATGAGCTCATCATGGGCAGGGAGCACACCTCAGTCTTCCTGGCATGCCCTGCACTTGGCACCTAGCACAGCACGTGAATGACACAAAACAGGGGCTTAGGTCATGAGGGTCAAAGGAATGCATGCTCTTTCTGCCTGGTCAGAGCCTTGGTGCTGGCCTTTCATAGCTTCTTTGCTCCAGTGTGGTGAGAAGAGGCATTTGACACTGTGTGCAGAACTATTCCTGAGTCACTCACATTAAAGTTTAAATATCTAAATGCTGTCTTGGTGGAGAAGCCAGAAACTCATTGAGCCAGACGGTTGAGATTCCCTTACCAAAGATGCAGAGGCTCTGCTGCCCTTTCCCCTGTCCTTACTCCTGGTGACAGATCTGGTGACAAGATGGGTCTTCTCTGTTATAAGATGCCTCTGATGGAGAATTTTCAAAAATCACCAGGTAATGAAGTTACTGGCCTGAGACCAGATTGAGAGTCACATGCAGCTTTTTTCTTATCTCCCCATTCTAGGGTGCCTTCTCAGTCCTTCAGGCCCTAATTTCTCTAACATCTCCATTTTTAAAATGAATTCAACAAAGTTATGTTTATGTACATTGAAGTGTCAGATATCAGTGACTGACTAGCTTAAATGTGACTTCCCAGAGGCATTCGAAATTAAAGATGGCCAATGCCTTAAGCTAAAGGAATAAAGTTGTAATGGTGAAATATTAGGCATCAGGAGATGGAAGGGAGAGGTAGTTTTTAGGTGGCAAAGAGTCTTCCTCCTAATTATTAGCTTACTGAGCTTGTATAAATCTCTTAACCTCTCAGATACTTAGTGTTCTCATCTACAAAGCAGGGAGAAAAATGTTTGCCTTGTGAAGGGGTATATGTGAAGGAATTTTGGAAACTATAAAGTGTGTGCACATGTCAGGACAGTATCGGGCTATGGGAGTCCTAGAAGATTTTCAGGGAAAAGAAATATAAAAAATAATAACTACAAAAAGATAAGAGCAGGAGTAAGAAGACCAGAGTTTGGGGCCAGCTCTCCTACTGCACTACTGTGCAATTTTTAGACAAATAATCTCACCATCTGGGGCCTCAATGTCCTTGCTGGTGAAGGGAGGCACAGAGTCTGCCTCTCTTCCCCATTCCAAAAAGCTTCATTAATTCATCTCCCCTGTGTTCATTAATTAGAAACTGGGATGTCACTGCCCACTGCAGATCAGCGTAGGAGAACCAGTCTGACCACATCGAGCTGGTAAAATTCTAGCCAAAAGCAAAGAAACTGACATTTTAGGTCACCCAATCTGCTTTATCTACGGGAAAAGCCTGCTGCCCATTGGTTCTTTCATAAAGCCAAAAAACAAAGTTAGAGAAGTTCCATTCCTGTCTTCAAGTTGGTCTGGGACACAGGACCCCTGGACTGAATAATCTGTAAGACGCCCCCCAACATTGGAGGATACACAAAATCTGCTGTTTCTAGTTCCTGACCTTCTTCCTGGACACCTGCCCGCTATCCACCTTCTCCTCCCCTCTGAAGCCTATTTTCTCTTTTTCTTTTTTCTGACACTCCTGCCTGAGGCCTACGAGTTGTCTCTCTTCCTTTCCTGACCCAAAGCACAGTTCACTTGGGTGACAAAGTGGATAAGCACTGCAGTGAGGATGTTTATTAGGGGTCACAGATCCATGAGCATATACCCAATAGATACGTTAATTTACTCCATCAGAAGACACTGAGAGTCTTCCATGAGCCAGGCTTGTTCTAGGCACAGGCACGCAGCAGTGAGCAAACAGCCAAACCTCCCACCCTCACGAGACTTATTTCTCACCCAGGTATATACACAGTGCAGATATACACATAGACATACACGTGCACACAAAGACAGGGCCCTTATCTCCTGTGTCTCTCACGCAATGAAATGTAAACTCCAAATTAGGGCCAGAGTGGAGGGATTCATACAGAAGGACTACTATATCCTCTCATGCGTCATAGGAATAGTCATAAAAGAGTGAGAAAGTGTGTGCCTTCATGCTCCCTTTTCGCTCTTCTTGCTTATATTAGCAATTAATTTTTGTTTGCATACAACTGCCCCTTTGATGTTTCAACAGTAGCAAGGTATACCATATTAGGTACTAGAATAGTTAAATTTTTTTTAGAATTTCATATGTCATTCTAATTCACAGAGGTCTGAAGATCTCACAAATATGTGTGCCTTGCCAAAGACTCGCGTCAAAACAACTGTCTGAAATTACAACCTACCTGGAAAAGTCAGAAACATAATCAGAGGCTATTTCCATATAACTACACCCTAAAAACCACGCATCCCAGACAGGCAGGCACATGAGAACAACTTGTTGGTATACAGTTGCAAGAATCTGCTCTAGACTTTTGATACTTAATTGCATCATTGTTCAAGTAGAATTGAGTAGAAAATCCCAAACACAGAAACTAGAATTCGGAAATTCTTCTCCATTTTCTGCTTCCCTTTTCAAAGTATATAAAGAACTGCGCTCTGTCAAATCTTGGATTGAACTGATGTTAACAGTCTTTTCTTGGCCGGGCGCGGTGGCTCATGCCTGTAATCCTAGCTCTCTGGGAGGCCGAGGCGGGTGGATTGTTTGAGCTCAGGAGTTCAAAACCAGCCTGAGCAAGAGCGAGACCCCATCTCTACTAAAAATAGAAAGAAATTAATTGGACAACTAAAAATATATAGAAAAAAAATTAGCTGGGCATGGTGGTGCATGCCTGTAGTCCCAGCTACTCGGGAGGCTGAAGCAGGAGGATCGCTTGAGCCCAGGAGTTTGAGGTTGCTGTGAGCTAAGATGAGGCCATGGCACTCATCTCTGTCTCAAAATAAAAAAAAAAGTCTTTTCTTCCTGTTAGTTTCATTCTTACTTCATTTGAAAGTGAACACTTTTGTGTGCATTATAAATACATGCAATGTGGTCTCCTATTGTCTTAGAGATACTGTAATTATAAGGGCTTAAATTCACAGAAGCTTAAAATATAGGCATGCCTTGTTTTATTGTGCTTTGCTTTATCGCACTCCACAGATACTGTGTTTTATACAAATTGAAGGTTTGTGGCAACCCTGCCTCGAGCAAGTCTGTTGATGCCATTTTTCCAACAGCATGTGCTCACTTGAAGTCTCTGTGACACAATTTGGTAATTCTATCAATATTTCAAACTTTTTTATTATTATTATATCTGTTATGGTGATCTGTGGTGATCTTTGATGTTAATATTTTAATTGTTTTGGGGTGCACCCATAGAAGACTTAATAAATGTGTGTGTTCTGACTGCCCTGCTGACCGGCCATTCCCCCATCTCTCTCCCTCTCATTTGGCCTCCCTATTCTCTGAGATACAATAATATTGAAATTAAGCCAATTAATAACCTTACAATGGCCTCTAAGTGTTCAAGTGAAAGGAAGAGTCACATGTCACTCACTTTAAATCAAAAGAAATGATTAAGCTTAGTGAAATTAATTAAGGCAGGTCAAAAGCCAAGATAGGCTGAAAGCTAGGCAGTCCTCTTATGCCAGTTAGCCAAGGCATGAATGCAAAGAAAAAATTCTTGAAGGAAATTAAAAGTGCTACTCCAGTTACCACACGAATAATAAGAAAGAGAAACAGCAAAAAGTCTGACAGAGGCAAGGAAGCTGCAGAAGAAAAGTCAGAAGCTGGCAGAGGTTGGTTCATGACGTTTAAGGAAAGAAGCCATCTCCACAACACAAAAGTACAAGGTGAAGCAGCAAGTGCTAATGTAGAAGCTGCAGAAAGTCATCTAGAAGATCTAGCCAAAATAATTGATACAGATGGCTACACTAAACAACAGATTTCTCAGTGTGGATGAAACAGCCTTCTATTGGAAGAAGATGCCCTCTAGGATGTACACATCCGGGAGAGAAGCCACAGAGAGGAGAAGTCAATGTCTGGCTTTGAAGCTTCAAAGGCCAGGATGACTATCTTGTCACTTTAAATTGGTGACTTGAAGTTGAAGCCAGCGCTCATTTACCATTCTGAAAATTTTAGGACCCTTAAGAATGATGCTCAATCTACTCTGCCTGTGCTCTATAAATGCAACAACAAAGCCTGGATGACAGCACATCTATTTACAGCATTTTAAGCCCACTGTTGAGACCCCTACTTCTCAGAGAAAAAAAAAGATTGCTTTCAAAATATCACTGCTCATTGACAATGCACCTGGTCACTCAAGAGCTCTGATGGAGATGTACAAAGATAAATGTTGTTTTGCTGCCTTGCTAACATAACATCCATTCTGCAGCCCATGGATCAAGGAATAATTTCAACTTTCAAGTATTCTTATTTAAGAAACATATTTTGTAAGGCTATAGATGACACAGATAGTGATTCTTCTGATGAATCTGGGCAAAGAAACTGAAAATCTTCTGGAAAGGATTCACCCTTCTAGATGCTGTTAAGAGTATTCATGATTCATGGGAGGAGGTCAAAATATCAACATAAACAGAAGTTTGGAAGAAGTTGATTCCAACCCTCAGAAATGACTTTGAGGAGTTTAAGACTTGAAATCCCCAGGGAAGTAACTGCAGATGTGGTAGAAATAGCAAGAGAACTAGAATTAGAAGTGGAGCTTAAAGATGTGGCTGAATTGCTGCAATCTCATGATCAGACTTGAACGGATGAGTTGCTTCTTATGAATGAGCAAGGAAAGTTGTTTCTTGAGATGGAATCTACTCCTGGTGAAGATACTGTGAATATTGTTGAAATGACAACAAAAGACTTAGAATGTTACATAAACTTAGTTGATAAAGCCTGCACAGGGTTTAAGAAGATTCACTCCAATTTTCAAAGAAGTTCTACTGTGGGTAAAATGCTATCTAACAGCATTGCGTGCGACAGAGAAATCTTTCATGAAAGGAAGAGTCAATTGATGCAGCAAACGTCATAGTTGTCTTATTTCAAAATATTACCACAGCCATGCCAGCCTTCAATAACCACCATCCTGATCAGTCAGCAACCAGCAACACTGAGGCAAGACCCTTCACCAGTAAAACAATTATGAATTGCTGAAGGCTCAGATGATTGTTAGCATTTTTTAGCAATAAAGTATTTTTAAATTAAGGTATGTACATTGTTTTTTAGACACAATACTATCACACACTTAATAGACTACAGTATCATATAAACATAACTTTTGTATGCGCTAGGAAACCAGAAATCTCATGTTATTCACTTTATTGCCAAATCCACTTTATTTTTTTTTTTTTTA
>CAUYSK010028023.1:0-11180 GCA_963575035.1 Avahi laniger
TCTTTCTATTTTTGGTAGAGATGAGGTCTCGCTCTTGCTCAGGCTGGTCTCGAACTCCCGAGCTCAGAACGATCCGCCCACCTCGGCCTCCCAGAGAGCTAGGATTACAGGCGTGAGCCACCGCGCCCGGCCCTAATTGAAAAATTTTTAAGTCTGTCCATTGGAAAAATGACTTTAAGCCAGGCACAGTGTCATGCACCTGTAGTCCCAGCTATTGGCGAAGCTGAGGTGGAAGGCTCCCTTGAGCCCAAGGAGTTCAAGGCCAGCCTGGGAAACATCAATAACATGGGAAACAACACCATCCCTTTAAAAAAATTACTTTGAATAGATACAAAGCTATTCAGGTTATCTATTTCATCTTGATTGAGCTTTGGCAGTTTGTATCTTTTAAGAATTTGTTTACTTCATTTTAATTATTTGAATTTTAGGTCATAGAGTTTTGTGCAGGATTACTATTTTTTATTTAATGTTTGTAAGGTTTATAGTGATATCCTTCTCATTCTCAATTTGATAATTGTGTCTTTTTTTCTTGGTCAGTCTAGTCCCCGCCTGTCCCCCAAGAAATAACATATAAATATGTAATTGGCCTTTCTTTGGGTTCTCCCAAATTCTCACTTTCCTCTCCATTCTTAAGTTAACCGTTGTCATGGAAATTAAGGATTTCTTGATAATGATGTTATGCTTTTACTACATAAATATTTTCACAGAAGTGTCTGTGTATGGATATCCATGCACATACATTTTATATATATGTACTGTTTTCCGAGTTTTTAAATCTACACAAATGGTATACTGTGTATATTACTGAGTATAGTCTATCATTCAATATAAATTTTTAAGATTTATCTATTTTGTCACAAGTAGATTTAATAATATCATTATGGTGGTTATGTTGTGTGATTATAATGGAGTTCATTTGTCTGTTCTTCTATGTAAGGCCATTTATGTTTTCTTCTAAAATCTTTGGTATTCCAAAATGGGCTTGCATATGTTTCTTTGTGCATGTCTGTGTTCCTGTAAGATAGTGGTATTCAAATGTGAGTGTTGGGTATGTTTTGGTTTTCATAATGGTTAGTAGTCACCTCTAGTGTTTTGAGGATGGGGGTTAAAGTATTCTGCCTATCTTAGAGTGAATAAAATCCAAATACGTGGCTTTTAAACAACAGGTATTTGGAAGTACAGTGATATGTGAAGGTATGCTGGGCAAATATTAACTAAAAAAATTCTAATTTGGTAATATCAATTTGAGGCCCCTTTAAAACAGTAGCAAGGGCTAAAGAGTGAGACTACGTAATATATAAGGAATAAGTCACTAAATTGATATAGCAACTATTAATTTGTGTGTACCTAACAATGTATCCTGAAAATGAAAGTAAATAAAGAATTAACAAAATTATGGTAAACTTATAAATCTGTATATTTATAGAAATATATAATCATTTGGGAGATTTTAACAGATGGTAGCATCTAATACATCAGGCTGATGAATACTTACAAATGTTAAATAGAAGATGTCAGCTCTACAGCTAACAAACATAAGCTAATATACCCAGGAAATAAAATGTTTATTTACAAAGCATGAATCATTTATAAAACTTGACTATGAGCTTGTTCATAGGTAGTCTTAAATTCTTTGAACATAATGTAATTAAATTCAAAATCAATAATAAAAGTTAATTAAAATCAAAAACCTATAAAATGAAAATCCTAAAAAACATCCTTGTAATTGACTTAAAGAAGACCTCATTAAATATAAGGAGAAAAGAATATTGAGAATGCCACCAGCTAAACTTGTGAAAATTAGCTAGAGCAGTACTTAGAAGTCAATAGTAGCCTTAGCTAATGTTTCACTTCTAAAACATGTACATAACACATCTTCCTTGATATGAATTCTGTATATTTTACCCGGAGTTACATGACTAGGAAGTGGTGGATCTGACATTTGAATTCAGGACTCTCAATTCAAAGTCTTGCTCTTAGTTAAAATTCCAAATGCAAATAATTGTTGTATTTTTCATGCAACTGTTTTCTTCCATGACACATCCTTTGCCTGTAATGTGTAGTTTGGTGCATCTTTGTGAAATTGCGTTAGTGAAGCCTTTCAAACTACTTAGGATGTTTTCCAAATTATATTCAGTGATAATGAGCTGGTTTGTGTTCATAGTAACACAGAAATGTGTTTTATGTTAAGTAGCCATTGAAAAACACAATGTTTTCTTTTCTATTTTAAATCTATTATTTTAATCATTAAAAGGCTTGATGATACATATAAAGGTGTTGTCAGAATCTCTATAGCATGTTATGAAGGGTAATTTAACCGAAAATACTTTCTATGTTAATAATTGAAAACTTATTAACATAGAAACTAACTTATTAAAGGTACTTAGGGTTTTGCAAGAAAGGGGAACCTGAATTAATAGCGGTTAGTTTGTCATGTTTCTATTTCAGTGGAGATTCAAGCTTACTGATAGTTGACGTCATTTTAGAGATTCTAAAGAATGTATAGCAATTTGGTTCTGCATTTTTTTTCTTTAGTATGACAAAAGATTAAGCAAATATTTGTCAGGGAGGAAACAAATACACTTGTAAAATGAATGTGCATTTATAGTCTGTATGAAGTAAAAGTTATAGTTTATTATTATGAACATTTTACTGTTAAAAAAACCCATATTTACCATTCTAGACATACCATTCCCATTCAATCCATATGTCCAGTCATTTTCAAAATTTCTTTTGACTGTTTATGTGTGAATTTTCCTGATTACACTTTTTCCATTCACTAAGACCATAAATGGACACCACTTGTTTCGTCAGTCCTTTTTTTTTTTTCATTTTGCCTTTTTTATCTCACCCAAATTTGTTCACTAAAGTGACCCAAAAATATATTTTTGGGATTACTTTTGAAGTCTTATCTTTGTATTCCAAAGCAGGCCCTTCTGAAACTGACGATGTTGATGAAAAACTCCCCCTTTCGAAGTCTTTGCAAGGTATAACCTTTTCACTTCCATTTTCCCACATACTGATCATTTAAATGTTTCCGTATATTGGACAGACTGTGTTTTAATATTTATAACTATATTATTACTTTTCTAAATGGAAAGGAAAAAGAAATGTATTGGCCTTTTTTATAGCATATAAATGAACTTCACAAGCAACAATTTTTCAAAACCAATTTTCCCTTTTGTGAATCTAGTAATGAATCTCGAAATGGGTACATGACACACTTTCATATTTAAGGTAAAGTACACATTTATACCTTATATCAGAATAGTCAGAAGTAAGGTTATTATTGTGTAGTTAGTAATGTAAATATTGCTAAGGTCATGTTGATACTGGGTTTTTCGAAGGAGTCTGAAATATCACTTGTAAATCCCTAAGTTTATGGATTGATTACCCTTTCTGGAATTTTTACATAGTGATCACAGGCTATTAGTGATGGGTTTTACTTCTGTCTATTCTGGCTTTGCGCATATCAGATTTATTTTCTTTAGGTTTACTTTATAATATAAATGTAATTGTTTATTTCAGATTTTAAAAGAACAGGACACGTAGAATCGTTGTTTACATGACCAACCATCTTAACTGTTCTTATTGTTTACCCAAACTTGACTTTTTATAACTCTTGGCCTCTCTCCTTCCTTTGACCACACCTCTCTCTCTTCTTTGACTTTACAGTCAAAGAACTTAGTGCTTCATAAATTCAAATACTAAGGTTAAAAAAAATAAAGGTAGTATGTATAGAGAAAGCATATTTTAAAAGTTAATTTAAGATTGATTCATGGTTATAGATTTGTAGATTTGCCTAGAGTTTTGAGTTCAGGTGAGTTTTCACAATGTAAAGTAAGTGGACATGAATCCCAAGATAATTATGGCGTGATAAAGCTAGACACTGGAAACCAAAACTATTTCATTGTAGTGTGGCACTTTTAATTCAAGGGTACTAGACTGATAGTTTTCGAGACTGTGATCATTACTCTTTAAAAATGAAGATAAAATATATTTCTAACTTACATCTTTTAGTGCAGTTTCCAAATTTAGTTATCAATAGGACAAAATAGATTAGAGTCTGCTTCTGTTCCCCCTACGTGATTTATTCTTACTGATAGGTAATAAATTTTTATTTGCTCTTGAAGGCAGTGGTTTTCATTCTTTTCCATGTTAGTAGGTCAGATATTTAAGGTTAGAGGCTGCATATTAGGGGGCAGCTTGGGCACTTAATCCTAAGTGGCTCTCTGATGTCTTAGGTTATTTTTTTCCTATTTGTGAATAAAACTTCTGCTCTGGTAGGATGAGCCTGTTTACCTTGTGACTGCCTAACCTGATACATTGCTTTATGTTCCAGTTTTTAGAAGCAGGCAGATTATATTACCTGAATTAAAATGCTTTTGAGACTAAAGGTAGTATCTTAAATTTTAACTTATGAGTTTCCTTTAAGTACAACTTTGATTAAATGATGGGGATTGAGTTTCCGTGGCTTTCACCATAGTGAAAATGGAAAGCAGGAAACATTCTACAGCAAACCCTGAACTTGTTTATATAGTTAATTAAGTCTGTGAGCAAAGCAAGAATTTACTCTGATTTGTTTTTTTGTGTGTGAGTCATTGACAGATGAGCATGGTACTTGAAACATAATTGTGCTTTCTCAGATTCCAATATCCATCAGTAATTATATCACGTAGTTATAGAAACTGATATTAAATCCCCAAACTTAATCAGGTTTACTTTGTATATTTGTATTTTTAAATAATTTCTTTAGCTTCCAAATAGAAGTGTTACATATTTTTCTGAAATAGAAAACATTGTTTAAATTAATTATTAAAGAGTTAAAGAATCATTTTATATATATTTGTTATGTCTTAAATTGTTTGCATTGTTACCTAGTTTCCCTTCTTTCAGTATAAGTTTTTATTGGTTTATTATATGTTGTTTATTTTCTCTTTAGGAAGTCATCATTCTTCAGAGGGCAATGAAGGAACAGAAATGGAAGTACCAGCAGAAGGTTAGGAGAAAAAAAGGATTTTTAATTTTGCTGTATTTGTTTTATGTTTGTCCTATTTTATAGATTATATTATCCTTAAAACACCTGATTTGAAAATAAAAAGTGATTATTTTGGTATGCCTTTTTAGCCAACAGGTTTTTTTTTTTTTAAGTTCTAAGATGTAATGTGCCTCTTTCACGGTACTGGTTAGTAAAGCAGATGGGGATGAAAGCTAAGTGGTAAGTAAAGCTCGTCGGGATACATACAAAACACTGTCGGGGTGTTTTCTGTTTTTTTTGTGCCACATTAAAAACTTTTAAGGAAGAATAATAGCTTTAGTATTTTAGCATTAAAGTTACTACTAGCTCTAGTCATACTTTATTTTTAAATGTACTGTGTAATGCTCCTAATCTTTTAGAAGGATAATTATATATTCTAGATAAAATTAATAAAGGAGAGATTTTTCTCTTGTTTTGATACCTACAACTACTCCACGAACTACTCTGTCAGTTTACTAGCTCTACAGCTTTGATTGTAGGATTGAACTATGGTACAGCTCTTTTCATATTAGAATCTTGAATTAAACTGTTATACAAGATGTCTTCCTGCTTCTAAGCAGTTCAGCTAGTTCCACAAGAATTTTTGTAGATTTCTCCCAAGGAAAGACTGGTAAGGTGACTGAATCTTGTTTTAGAATGATTATTCTCATAAACTGGTCATGTGGCACCTTATTTTTCTAGAGTAAAAAGGGGAGTCTATTTTGTAACTGTTTATATCCGTGTATTTGCTTTTTTGTTTTTAAAAACCATTAATTTGATCTTTTAACTTCTTTGAGTGAAGGGCTATTTTAAGGTCCCTGGAATGTAGGCTGACCTTTCTAAATTCAAGTTATATAATTACACTTTCTAACTGGAATATATTTCTCTAAGAAATATTGATAGCCTCATTTAAAATAATTTGGTACATTTCATTGTCAGATCTTTTTATAGAAGATTGTGTGGGTGAATTTTATGTTTTACTGTGTGGAGGTAATTAGGTGTTTTGTCTGTGACAAAATTTCAGTGTTGGATAGGTGGTATTTATGACAACAGAAGACATGGTACCAGGGGTTCATAAGACAATACAAATTGCTTCATGGGTTTACAATTCTGTCATTAGATACTGGGCTCTGAAAGACTTTGGTTTTGAGGATGTTTTTATTGTCACACTGCAGTGCTAACAGAGTTGAATTGAACCTGGGTTCTGGTCTTTGTTTCTTTACTAACAAGAAAAAATCTTCAGCAAATCAATTAATCTCTCACCCTTTGCAAAATGAAAGAGAGCTAATGAAAATACTCTCTAGCTAAGCTTCTAGCACTAACATTCCGAAGTACATTTGTTCTGTGTAGTAACAAAAATATTAATGAAATACTGAATTTTTAAGCTTATATTGCATACAAAGTTAGAGGATATAGTCCTGTATTGTATGTATTTGTTATAGTCATTCTCTGATATGAAGGTCTCCATTGTAAAAAGTTGATTGTGGTTTTATTTAACACTACAAACCACTCCTCAGATTGCTGAAAGGAAAGGAAAAATACTAACCAAAGTAGAAGGCATTTGTTTTTATTTTAGCATTTTCTAGTTATAACAGGAAAATAATTGTGACTTTGTTATAATCTCATTCTTCCAAGAATACGAGATTTTTCAGACCATTAATGCAGGTAACTTGGTATCATCTAACAGGTTTCCAGAGTTTTTCTACTTTTTGTATTCTTTTATCCCTATTTATAATGAAAAAGATCAACTATTTTAATAAATATGAAATGAATTAAAATGCCAGTTAAGTTTTATAATAGGCTGCTTTTGGAGTATCAAATCAGTAAAATGTTGGAACATAATGGAAAATGCCTAATAATGAATGTCATTTTAGAATTTTATTTTTTTCAAGATTCTACTCAACATGTCCCTTCAGAAACAAGTGAGGACCCTGAAGTTGAGGTGACTATTGAAGGTTAGTTATCTAAAAGCCTTGATTCCAAAAGTTTACTTCTGGTCATAAAAATATTTGTCACATTCACATTGCTAAGTATGCATTTCATCCATTCTTAAAGGCAACTTGTGAAAAGGACTGACAGACACGTGTGTTTGTGTAGCCACAGCAGCCCTTCCCAGCAGTGCACCTCCGTGCTCTGGGAGTTGAGACAACAAAGTTCAGCCGTGAAAATGAGCGTTGGCCCCCAGGTGGACCAAGCCATGCTTTCTATCAGTAGGAATTTAAAAGAAAAAAAGAAAATTATGACCAGACTTGATACATGCAAAAATAGATTCTGTAATCCACTGGGTGGTGATAGAAGAGACTTAATTGGAGTTGGAACCCCTAATTTCTAATTAAGTAGAGTGGAGGAGAAAGTATTGATAGTGTAGTCAATAATTTTTAAAGCAAGTCCCACCCCCCAATACTACTTAGAGTCTGACATAAAATTTATTTTTCAAGGTTGTTTTGAAGAAATAGCTCCAAGTATATTCTACGATAGTCTTTATAGCTAGAGTTGCTTTAAGCCTAGTGTTTTTCCCTGGTAAACATGAACCCAGATAAGCCAGTTTGTCCTGAATTATTTAAAAATTCAGCTAGTAAGATATTAGCAAATCACATTTCATAATTATTAAATGATGTTGGATTTTCCCCTTTAAATAAAGGTCTTACAATACTCTTTTATAAGTTTTTTCCCCTCAAAAAGTTTTTTCCTGTGGTAGAAAGTTGAAACAATGCAGTAAATTGCACTCACGTTTGTTCTGCCCTGGAGTCCTAGTTCTCAGGGATAGATGTCAGTTTACTGTGTATACTTCTAGAAATACTTTAAAAAAAAAAAAAAACTCACAGGTGCTTTTAGCATACATTATTATGCAAATTCTAAAAATATCACATGCCCCCATAGATTTTTTTTTCCTGTCATAGTCATACATCTTGGTACTTCATTATTTTTTTCTAACTGCCACATAACCTTTCTTGATTTGATGTCTGTCTGTTTTTTCTCTCTCTTTCATAATTACCAGTCCCCTACTGGTATCACTTGGCTATCTGTAGTGTTTGACTACTTAACGTGTTTGTTTTCATTACTTCTAAAATGTAAGTGGATTACTAGCTTCCATCTAATATAAGAAATCTTTTAATACTTCTGAGTATACAGATTTCTTTTCCTTTTCTCATTAATATAATTTTACTAATCTAAAAATAATTTTGAATTGTTTATCGGCCAGCATTAAATAATTGAAATTTAATTGCTTTTTAGTTAGAGACCTCATTAACTATCAGAGGAGAAAAATTTAAGAGGATATAAATATTTAAATACTCAGAACTTTGCCCCTTCTATAGAGATAAGAAAAATAGGTGATTTTTAAAAATTATTAAAATAAACTTTTAGATAGAACTAGTAACCAAACTTATTTATCAAATCTTAAAGGAGATAGAGGCTTTATTAAAATTATTTAGAAAGTAAATACTTATAAGACTTTTAAAAGATGTTACAAAAATCAAGAAATAAATGACTCATGAACTTGAAGCACATGTCAGTCTTTTGAAATTCAACTGTTTTTGGAGGGAGTGAAAAATCTCATTTCATTTAAACTAAGTGCAATAAACCTGATTTAACATCCAAATTTGTGATGAAATAGTAGAATTTTGCTTATATAGACTTTTTTTTTTTTCAGAAGACCAGTGAAATCCAGGTCTGAGTAAAATAATTACTTTAAAGGGTAGCATTTTCTGTGTCTCATATATACACATACTCACATGTACATATGTATTTCATATGGAAACTATATATCAACCATTAAATTGCTAAAATTTTTTAGCCATTAAGGAAGGTAAAAATTAAGCCTCAATATTAAGAACAAAAGTCAAATGAGAACTTACATGAGCATCTCTGGTTGATATGTATATACGTATATTCTTTCTGGGAAGATTACTGCAAAATGGTAGATGCTATTTAAATATCCATAGTTAGAAAATTAAATTTTGGTATTCATAATAGAAAAACATATGGGCATTGACATACTGATTTGTTGTTTTGTAAATGATGTGAAAAAACATCCCTAATGTGTTTAGTGAAAAAAAAATTTCTGCCTCTCATCAACAAGGCAAAGTTAAGAGAAAAGTATATCTATAGAATAGCCTTAGTTTTGTGTAGGGAAACACTTGTGCTTGAAAGAAAGGTTGACAGAGATAATTAAGATATTCCTACTTGCCTGGGGATGACTTTATTTTCTCCTGTTATATCTTTCTACGTTTCCCAACTAGTTTATAGAAAAGAAAAAAAAGAACTTTGTCATCAAGTAAGTCTGTCAGATTTTCCACAGTGTTTTAACCTTGTTATCTTCATGTGGGGTTATGAAGAGGCTAATTTGACATTGATGCAGATGTTATAGTCTATACAAGATAACGTTACTTACCCATCGCCGGTGCTGTGCTCTGAAGTGTGTTCTTCATTTGTGGTGATCCATTTGTACTTGAAGTCAGTGATAGACATTTAAGACTTACGTGACCTAGGTTTGGGAAACGGGCCTCTGAATAATGTGACTGTACCTCCCTCGATTTTGTAAACACCATGACTGCATTTTTGGAGTAAGTCGGATGACTGTTAGGTATATTATCTTTGACATGTGCAGAGAACGTCTTACCTTAGGATTGTTTGAGGTCTACTGTCATGGAAGTGTTAATAAAGGGATTTCTGTTGGTTAAAAAGAGGTGTCTTTATTGTGCAGCTCTCTCTCAGGGCATTGTTTCCCAAACCTGAGTCATTCACCTATGTTCATTCTGCTGTGGCCTAACCCTCTGTTCATTACTTAACCCAATTTTTTCTTTAAATTGATTTTAAGTAAATTCATTTTCTGATTAATTTTGCATCTTCCTAAGTCAACTGTCTTTAAATACTTAAATTTTATTTCTTTCTCATATTTTGAAAGATATGTGTAAATATTTCCACATATAATTGCTTCATGTTATCACACATGGCCCACATACTAAAGTTGTTCCTGTGGATTTTGTAGAATCTATGAAATTGAGGAGGTTAACATTTGAAAACTGTGTTTTTAATTTTTATAGCTTCTAAACAGTTACTTAATGAATGACCCAATTGTTTATGTAAAAGTAAGAGTTTTAGAGGTGTTACATACTATAATTTGAATAATACTGTTTTATAGCTTCAGTATTTAGTAGGGTTTGGAACAATTGGATTATCGTTCATCCTCTGGTGATATCCTTTCTCGTGGAATTCATGTTGAGGACATTGACAAGTTTGGCTGCTGCATATTATTAAAGACTACACTATCTATATGTTCATTGAATCATTCCACAAATACTGAGCACCTTGTATGTGCCAGGCATTGTACTAGGTGCTAACAATTTAGTAGTGAACAAGACAGCCAGATCCTTTGGAGTGTTTTGAAAAGAGGAGTGACAAGTTCTGCCCTTCATTTTAAAGAAACACGGCTACTATGTTGATAAAGACTGAGAGCAGCCAATAACGGAAGCAAGAAAACCAACGTAGGAGACTTGAATTATCCAGGGTGCAGAGAAAGGTGCTTTAGAACAGGTTGTTGGCAGTGGAGGTATTAAGCGGTTGATTTTTAGTATATTTTGTAGGTAAAGCCTTACAGGCTTTGTTGTTTGTAGTTTAATTATTGTGTTTTTCTTGCACGTTACTATGTACAGCACTCTTAGAATCTACATAATTGAGTAGGTTAGCATTTGAAAACTTTGTGTTTTTAATTTTTATAGCTGCTGGTCACTTAATGAATACCCAGTTGTTTATATAAAAACAAGAGTTGTAGAAGAATTGTGTGTTGAATCCATGGGTGGAAAAAACAAGATCCATTTATTTGAAATGTGTAGGGTAGTTAATGGCTCTAATTTCAAAAGAGATGTAGTGGCCGGGTGGGCGCGGTGGCTCACACCTGTAATCCTAGCACTCTGGGAGGCCGAGGCGGGCGGATTGTTTGAGCTCGGGAGTTCGAGACCAGCCTGAGCAAGAGCGAGACCCCGTCTCTACTAAAAATAGAAAGAAATTAATTGGACAGCTAAAAACATACAGAAAAATTAGTCGGGCATGGTGGCGCATGCCTGTAGTCCCAGCTACTCGGGAGGCTGAGGCAGGAGGATCGCTTGAGCCCAGGAATTTGAGGTTGCTGTGAGCTAGGCTGACGCCACGGCACTCACTCTAG